>VMBQ01004094.1:22876-85194 GCA_007657795.1 Dreissena rostriformis | reverse complement strand
CATTGTAATATGAGTGTTTTTTCGTAAAAATTTGGGGCCGAATGGAAATAAGTATATATTTTTTCCAAATGGGACCTAAAATTTCCAATTGAAGGTTAAACAAAATATTTAAAAAAATGTTGTTTCAGATCTCAACATTTAGTTCATCTCCCCTCCATCTCTATTTATAAGTTGAACCGTAATAAATATAATATTGAAAACACTCTTATTCTCAATTTTGAAGCATTTGTTACAACACTGTCAATTGTCTCTTGTGTAAGATTATAAACTACATTCGTACTCATTGAAATGTTTGTGGATTAAAGTGAGACTGCACGATTTTTATATGTGTTAAATTGATATATATATATTGATAAAATATGTTACAATAACACAAAATAGGCAAGAAAAATTATACATTGAAGACGAATTTTATAAAATGCAGCAAAGACAAATTAGCGCCCGAGCCGATTGTGACGATGATATTTCGTACATATTTTCCTATAGTTACGTACACTTCGAACATGCTATACCCAGGCTGATGTTTGCTTGTACAAAAGTGTTACATTAAGTGTCCACAGCCTTGACAGTATTTCATATCGAGATGTGTTAGGAATTCATGAGAATATACACAAATAATAAGCCGGTGTTTGTTATCTCTTAAAATATTTATTAATCAGTAGTCACTCGCATATCCCAGCGTCAGTTTGGGTAACGAAAAGTGAATTTGGTGTATTCGGTGTCTTCTGTGGGTCTAAACAAACAACAACAACACGCAATGGAGACGACGATGAGCGGAATATGTTGAATAATTGTGAATTATGAGAAAGGTAGTTGACGGTAAGCAGTGTTCCTAGTTTCTTTCACCGGCCTTTTGATTATTATACCATGAATCGATGTAGGGTACCCTGTTTTTCCAGTAATTTCCCTTGTAAACTGGAAAATGGGCGGGTCCGGGGTCTGATGCGTTGCACTCCTGTAGTCTTTATACTATATAGGGGTATATTTTTTTTTATTTAGCCATTAGATTAGCTATATTGATAAAATTTCAAACTCCTGTGCTTTGTCCATCTGTCTGTCGGTTGGTCGGTCTGTCCTGAAAGTTTGTCCAATCTTCACCAAACTTGGTCAGAAGTTGTATCTAGATGATGTCTAGGCCAAGTGTGAATATGGGTCATGCCGGGTCAAAAACTAGGTCACGGGGTCACTTAGTGCGTTTTAAACCGAAAGTTTGTCTGGACCATAGCTATGTCATTTATCGTTAGATTTTGAAATGACTTTGCACATTTGTTCACCATCATTGGGCGGTGTGTCGCGCGAAAGAAGTGTGTCGATGTATCCAAGGTCAAGGTAACACTTTGAGTTCAAAGATCAAATGCTTGTCCGGGCCATAACTATGTTGTTCAATGTGAGCTTTCAAAATCATTTGGCACATTTGTTCACCATCATTAGACAGTGTGTCGCGCGAAAGAATTACGTCAATATCTCCAAGGCCAAGGTCACACTTTGAGTTCAAAGGTCAAAAATGGACATAAATAAGCTTGTCCGGGCCATAACTATGTCGTTGATTGTGAGATTTAAAAATCATTTGGCCCGTTTGTTCACCATCATTGGACGGTGTGTCCCGCTAAAGAATTATGTCAATACCTCCAAGGTCAAGGTCACACTTTGAGTTCAAAGGTCAAATTGGCCATAAATGAGCTTGTCCGGGCCATTACTATGTTGTTCACAATCATTAGACGGTGTGTCATGCGAAAGAATTACGTTGCTATCACCAAGGTCAATCATGAGTGTCACACTTGGAGTTCAAAATTCAAAAATGGCCATTAATGAGCTTGTCCAGGCTAACTATGTCATTCAATGTGAGATTTTAAAATTACTCTGTACATTAATTTTGTTCACAGTCGTTGGACGGCATGTCATGCGAAAAAAATCAAGACTTCAAAGGTCAAAATGGCCATAAATGATAATGGCATAATAATACTTAAAAATTGTCATAAATTAGCTTCTCTTGTTTTGTGAAGACAGCATGCAAAATATTCTGTCAAAGCAGCATGTGGGGGTAAACGTCACGTCTGTGACAAAGCTCTAGTTTTAGTTTGTTTTAGTTTGTGTTTGTAACCTGATAATTCTATTTTCTACAGTTTGGTAATTACATGACAACTTTATCTAAATATAAGAAACTGTTTAAGCCCCATTCCCATACAGATGCACACGGATGATCCGGCATGTGAACCGTGTAGCCCCCGTGTTGGTCCTGCAACGTCTGGGAATGTCCTTGGTGCTCCGGGAGGCCAACACGGCAGTTTTTGGAAGTTCTCAACTGCTGTGTTGATCTGTGACAAACCGGGATGAAAGCACCATCCGCGATGGTCAGTGTAGCTGTCATGTGGGATCCGGGGACAACTGTTTAGGGTCCGGGGACAACTGTATTTATGCCTGGGTTGTCGGTGTGCGTCCTTTACAGTCCGGGAACACATTTCAGAGACCTGTCCTATAAGGACTGTGACGGCAGTTGTACGTTTGTCTCCTGTGTTATCGACGACGCAACATGGGCAATGAGATAACCACTGAGGACAAGCTGATGCTGATGAGATGCCAGCTTCTACTGCAAAAAGCTCAGGTTGAAAACAGTGTCCTGATTGCTTAAGGGATGCTGCAACAGAGAAATAGAAAATTCCCATTTTTTTTTTATCTAAACCAGTGAAGAGAATGAAAAAGAGAATTTTTGTAAGACAATGGCTCGCCAGACGACCAGGCCAGGTTGATTACATACGGCTGATGGATGAACTCAAGAAAAAAGACGCTTAAGGCTTGTTTAATATCCTGCACATTGAGCCATTAGACAATGATGACCTCCTTTTTTTCTGAAAGAACGAGTGACGTCTTCTTTCTTCTTTAGGCGTCTGTTTCTGTGGGTGGTACTGAATGTTGTTGATCTACTTGTAAATGTAATGGTAATCTTGATCTGGGCCTGGAGCGTGTTTCTCCGTGTTGCTGCTGTTCTTCATCTGTAGCGGAAGCTGCTCATGACGATCTGTTTGGAACTGGAAGGCCCACTTTGACAATACGCTTCATATATGGTGGCATTTTGACGATTTAGATATGTATACGAGGTTACATCTTTGTGATTTGATATCATAATGATGGAATCATCGAAAAGCAACCTGCTGTTATACAAGTTATTGTCGGTCCGGCGCCGATCGTGTTTGGTCCGTATGGATGCTGTGTTTGTCCGTGTCGTTGTCGTGTAGGTCTGGTATGGTCCGTGTAGATGCTGTGTTGATCTGTGTTTATCCGTAGCTCTGCCATGACTGTCCTGGACTTCCGTATGGGCGCCGTTTTGATTGCGTGTTGCTGCCAGGTTGGTCCGTGTGGATGCCGTGATGGTTTTTGGAAGACTGTCGACGTGCAAAAAAAACAAAAGGCCACAGATCGTTCCGGTTCTCGATCCGGGGCGATCCGGGACTGCCATGTCCATCTGTGCTTATATGGAACTGGGGCATAAGTTCCTAGATATGAAGCGTCATAAGGACAGATTTGGACCTGTTTAGTTAAGACACAGTAATAGGTTGAATAGCTCGACAGATTTTATTTCTCAGAAACATGACTGATATACATTATGATCCGATTGTTTGGTCACAGTTTGCATTTTGTAGGATTAATATTTATAGATCATCCTTTTGCTATAATCCATGTATTGATTTGTAACCTATCCCCCTCTTAGAATTGGGAAATTGTTGTTAACAGATTAAAAACAAGTAAGTTCAGGTCAAGATAATACTGTGTATATAAGGAATAAATTTTACGCAGATAGAATCTGGCGGAAATCCATTACAGATCGTTTTTGCAGAACTAAGAACTTGTAAACTTATGTGTACATCTTGTTATTATACCATATTTTTTTAAACTGAATTCAGTGTTTGAGTTAATTTCCTTAAAAGCATTAGGTCAGGAACTTCTTTTGTAAAAATTTGAGTTTTAAAAATATGATTTAGTAACAAAATGTACAAGTTCTTAGTTTTGCAAAAATGATCTGGCACAGATCAATTTACGTACTTTTCTATCCATGCCTTTTTATTGCCATTTTGGGGAAAATGCAACTTTGGGATTATTTAGCATGAAAACTCAACTCATTTTGGAAAAACTTATTTTGTATAAATCTTTATAATTATTCAAATTACAAGAACTTAATCAAATAAATTATGGTTGTATAATTTGTTAGGTGTAATTGAAATATAATTGAGATTAAATAATCATAAGGCACTTATTAAAAAAATCTTATTGGGATTATTTTTCAAATTTTGAATTTTTTTACCGTTTTGCTTTGGGAAGGGTAATGGGTCCATTAAATGGACCTGTAGATACGGCTAAAAAGGTCTTCTATCTAGCAACAATATCTTAATTTTAAGGGAGGAATAAGCTACAGATCAATACATATATTATAGCAAAAGGATAGCAATTGATTATACAAACAGTAAACAAACAGACAAATCATAATGTATGCCAGTCATGTTTCTGATAATTAAATGATGTCGATCAAATAAACCTATAATAGTGAATCTAAACCAAAGTAACAACAACAACATTGATTAAGCTCTTTAGCATACAATTGCTTTTTAGCCAAATGCAAAATACGCAAGTGTATTGACATTACAGACACAAAGTCCTTTTGACAAAATTGTCCTTATTTAGAAGGTCAAACAATAATGTTTGTCAGTCCTTTTGAGTGTCATGTTATATCATAAGCTTACCTTTCACCGCTTGTATAATTAAGACATAACAGTCATCCTTTTGCTGCATTCCAAGCTTTAAAGTGTATATTATCTAAGAGTATTGAAATTGTTCTTCACAGCTGTTTGTTGTTTGACTATGTACTAATGTGTTTGCCAATTAATTGACTACACATGACTTGATTGAAAACGAGTAACCAGATGCCAACAAAAGGGTGTGATATAAGGCATACAGTTTGAACATTTGACATAAAGAAACATGCAACAATCCGTAACAGATCATTCTTGTAAATCTGAGAACTTTTGAAATTATGTGTACATTTTGTAATTAAACCATATTGTAAAAAGTAAATTCAGTGTTTGAGTTAATTTCACAAGATTCAAAAAGCGATACTCACAAAGCCAAAGGAAATACATTAGTATATTAATACATAGAAACATCAGAATGTTGTTTGGAAGGAAGAAAAACAACAAAGGCCTAGCGGCACTGGTGAATGGAGCAGCCAAGATGGCCCAGCATATGATCGTGTTGGACGAAACGGAAGCGGCGCTGGACCGTGAGATTAAACGAGAGGAGCAACGAGGGGTTCCGAAAACAAAGATTGGCCAAGCTAGACGAAAGGGCGGGCAGCTGTTGCACACAAAATACGTCTTACTACTGGTCGTCATGCTAAACGTCATCGACATTCTTCTCGTGCTCGGTGAACTCATGCTGGATATAAAATACGTCACAGACTTGCTCGCAAAAGAATACACACGTTCAGACAATTTCATTGCGTCAATGAAACAGTTATATCCTTTTCGTCTTCGTTACCTGGAAGCAGACGACATTCAAGGACTGGAACACGAGATTTTGATTGGTCACGTCACATGGAATACCTCCGACGACTCCATATTGACCTCCAATCATCGACAAAAAAGACAAGAAAGTGTTAATTCTAATGGCGTAAGTAACATTTCAAGGGATGCTCTAGCAAATATGACCTTTCACAAAGGTCAATCGTTTGTGGGTCATGCACATGTCCATAGCATAGAAAGGGATATTGCATTTGGACTGCATAAAGCCAGCATCACGATATTAGGAATTCTGTGTTTTGAGATATTGTTTAAGATTTTCTGCCTCGGTACTGAGCTTCTTCAGCACAAGTTTGAGTGCTTCGATGCAGTCATCGTTATAGCCTCGTTCACTGTGGACCTGGTCTTCCTCAAAGGGCTTCAACAGTTCGAAGTGCACGAGTTCATTTTCATCTTGGCATTCCTGGTTCTCTGGAGATTTATCCGCGTTGTCAACAGTCTGATAGTGGCCATCATGGAACACGAACACTTCCGGTTGGTGGTTCTCTACAAGCAGAAGAAGAAGACGCAGGAAAAGCTTCAGGATGCCAAGGATGATATCAAGAGACTCGAGACGTGCGTGGACGCATTGGTGAAGCTGTGTGCAAAAGCCGGATGTCCTGACCCCATGGTGCAGGCAAAATTACACATCTACCAGAAGGTGAAGCCAAACAGTAATATGATAGGCGCCATATCCAACTTTGCCATCGGATATCAGCTCTTCTGTCAACCCTTCACCAACTGTATTATGGCTGAGGAAAAGCAGGACATGCAGATGACTGCGGGAAAACTAGATATTCCGATCAATGGTGAGGATTTCATCTGTCCGAATGAAATTGACCACTTTCCTCTGGGTAACTGCACGAAATTGGAGCTGGCTGATAGCAAGCTCACAGTTGGCAGCGTCACAGTGCCTGACAGCACCTCCCCGCCGCAAATCAGAGGGACAATACTAGAGGATAGTGTGAAAATGAGCCCAGGGATTAAAAAACGGAGTCACACTGAATGGGACAGGATTATCTCGAGACTTACTGGTTTCATATCCACTATCAACACGGATATGGAGGACCTTAGTTTCTGGAATTTGCAAAAAGTTGCTAACTGGGATGATAGTACGGAATTGATGTCATCGGACAGGAAAGCGAGCAATCTTGAAGACAACTACTCAGGAATAACCTACGTATTGGACATGACTGGAACTGACTCCTGTGAGAGCATACTCAAAACTGACACAGACACCTTATGTAAAGAGGTAGCTTGAGTGGTGACATTCAGACAAGAACTGATGAATGACTACTGCACAGATGATTGGTCCGATTGGTGTCTTATTGGAAGAGTTTGATAAACGATACAATGCAATAATGATGATGACAACTTGATCAACTTTTTTGTTATTTTTAGCATTTTTTTTTTAGTTTTTAAAGTGCGAACGATTATTTGTACAAAAGGGATTTAGTTAAAGCGGAATGGCAAGATGGAGAAAAAATGTTCCCCTTCCCTACCAATCTTATGCTTTACCCTTTTAAAACATTCAGCTAATTGGAAATGGCAATCAGGAGAAAAATGTGCATTGTTTTGCCAATACTGATAGTTGATTACCTATACTGTTTTAGTCTGTGGGGAGGTATCATGGCTGTTCCTAGATTTGAATGGGTATCAGTGTTACTTGACCGAATACCCAGGTACTCTAGTGCTCGTTTAGGCCGTAATGATGTGCAAAATCATGTCTTACTTATTTGTATATATAGACTAGTATTGACTATAATAACAGTAAAAAACATATAATACCATTTTAAATATCAACAACATTGTTTTATAACATTGCAAATAATTTTTGTTTGTATAGTCAAAATCTCATTCATGTTCACTGTTTGGAAATCCTTACAAATCTGTGCAGGTGTGTTCAAATGATATTTAAACAAAATGTAGTTCTTTGTAAACTTGTTGTTATGAATTTCATTGAAGAACCGGTAAGCAACTCATTTATTGTACCATCAATGATTCAAGAGCGTTAAATCAGTCTTCACATTAATATAGTTAGACTACTTGCCCAAACTCTCATGTTAAATAGCAATCCAATAATTTTTCTACTAGCCGAATACATATATTCTATATTTTAATTTGCCCAAATTTAATTTTACTTGTCTTAGGCTTCCAGCATGGGAGTGAGCATGAAGACTGTGATTTTATGAATTTATTGTTTTATATGTACATATGACTTGTTTGAAATGTGAAGAAAAAGTATCTGATTTTCCATTGGTTGTTTTCGTTATTCATGACATACATGTACATGTTCGTATGGTTTGGTCCGAGGCCATGGTCTTTGGAGAGTTCCCTGGTGTGGGTAATGAAATATTGCCTCCGTTATTTATGATTCAGCTGGAAACTATTTACATTATTTATGCATGGCTACTCGCTGGAAAAGTGCTAATGTCTGTTCAGGTTCTTTTTATCAGGTCGGACAAAAATGAATCAATCTGTTATTGCCCAGCTCTGGGTTGTTTATAAATAACAGATTTGTAAAATGTACTAAGCTTCCAAAAGCTTGTCTGAAAAAAAACAACAGATGCTTAGAATAGCTCTCATGTACATCTGTTGGCATTGAGCCATTTTAGGTGGAATGACAATATAAAACCTGTTCAAGCTTTTAACTTCTTATTTAAAACACTGAAGTTAAACGACCTTTACCAATGCCAAACAAATCTGCTTTAAAAGCCAAAAAAGTCCACAGCATAATATTATGTGCAAATAAAAATGATATTGTGTAAATAATATATTTGTTGCAATTTAATACAATGCTTTTATCGATCTTATGCACTCTCTGAAATATTACCAGTTGAAACACAAGCTACTGGTAACAATCTGTAGCTGGTGGGTATCCTTTCAAAATCAAAAGCGGAGCTGTTCTTCCTTGCTCTTTTCTCTTGATAGCCCAGATAAAATTATGAAATTTGGTTGAAAACTGGCTGCTTTTAAGTTGATTGGAAAATTCTCCTGTGTGAGACCATTATGTATGTGATAACGGGATTGCAGATGTCGGATCAGTCCTTTAGCTCTGTACATTCCAGCATTGTATATTATTATATGGCCCAGTGAAAGATCAGGTTTTCCTGACACACCAAATTTTCATAATATCTTGCTGATGTCATTTGTTCTTGGCCTGATTGAAAAAATAAGCATGCTACAGGATGCATTTCTTTGCTGTATGAATATTTTATTTGATCTACCCCTTTCTGTCATATTCTTAGAAATGCATTGATTTTTGGAAATCATAAANCCCCCCCCCCCCCCCTGCAACATAAGCATGTTGCACAATAAAAAGCAAACTGTAATATCTATTTCAAACAAAGTAAATATCTATTTCAAACATAGTGCTTAGATTGTTGAGACCTCACTCTTAGTTTTGTTTGAATCTAACTGTGTGTTTGTTTCTTGGTGATTTTTAGCTTGGCTGTTTTCGAAAAAAAAAACGAGGTATTGTCATAGCCCTCTTGTCTCCGCGTCGTCGTAGTCGGCGTCGTCCGAAAACTTTTACATTGGCCATAACTTTTGCAATATTGAAGTAATGCCACTTAAAAACAAACTGCCATACATGCCATATGTCCAGATTTTGGCGGGACAATCCTGTAAGTTTACTTAAAAACTTGCTATGCAAGCTCTGTTTTGTTAAATCTTACCATCGTTAATTCCTTTATTGTCCCTAAATGGCCCCAAGTATTAACAATCAAGAGTGTAACAGTGTTGTTGTTACATCTTAGCCGCAATTTATCGGCCACTTAGGGATTTAATCTGGCATTCAAGCATTGTGTTAATATAATATTTTCTATCAAAAGTTGTATTGTAATGAAATAAAAGCCAGCTTCATTGGTTTTAATCGGTCAATAAAGTCCAAAGGTACTATTATCCTGTGTATTATGCCACCTTAGGTTTAAATATGCTGTTATAATCGGTCAAAACAGCGATTTTGTTTAACAAACAAATTGAATGCGGACACAAACCAGTTGTTTTTATGCCCCCAGTAGGGTGGCATATAGCAGTTGAACTGTCCGTCCGAAAACTTGAACGTTGGCCATAACTTTTGCAATATTGAAGATAACAACTTGATATTTGGCATGCATTTGTATCTCATGGAGCTGCACATTTTGAGTGGTGAAAGGTCAAGGTCAGCCTTCAAGGTCAAAATTCAAAAAATACAATCCAAGGGAAGTAATAAGCTTTAAAATGGAGATAATTTCTAAACCTGCCAAATGATGTATTGATTTGTTTTTCAAAGCGGCGCAATAGGGGGCATTGTGTTTCTGACAAACACATCTTTTCATATCATTTTGATCTGATTTTAAGAAAAAAGTTTGTACATATTGCATCAACCTAAATTTAAATATATTTCACGACTGGTTTAATAAGACTGTCTGGGCAGGACTGTCCCTGTGTTGATGTCAATTGTTGAGACAATGTTTATGGCATGTCCGGATTTGTATGAGAAAAATTAGGGCATGTATGAATTGTCCTGGTAGGTAGGGAGGGTATGGCTCTACAGATTATTGCATGACCAATCCCCTCACAAGTTATGTGGCTTGGTTGGGAATCAAATTATACTTTTTTGTATGAAACATTACTCTAAGACTTCTTTCAAATCAATTTCAACAGTATTCCTTAAACTTATTTCAAGAAAGCATAACATTTTAACATTAAGCATTATTCTGTGTAAATAAAAGCTCCCTCTGATATGTTGTTCCATCTAGAAATTGAAATGCCATACTGTTCAATCAAATTCTGAACCCATGTCACTTTCATTGTGCATTTTATATCTACATGTACCACTAGTGTAAACACTCATGACTGCATGACATTTAATAATAATTGTCTAAGCATGTATTCACCAAAAATGCTGAGACTTAAGTCTTAAAATAAAGAATATTTGTGTAACTGATTTGTTCTACAAGTGTGATGCAGTTCAACCACATGAAATTTAATACCTTTTATTCATACACATTTCTTCATTTGGAACAATTTATTTTATTATGTAAAAGTAAAATTGGCGGTTTTTCCAGGAAGGCCCGCTTTCCAGTGAGAAATAATTGATTAATTCTTGTTCGGAAAAAAAACTGTTTAAATCGTCTTGTAATATTTGGATGATTTTTTAAGAACATTATTTTTAGGTCTTTTCATAAGACTTGATTTAAAGTTGGGTATTTGTTCATTAAAATCATGTTCATTTATATAGTTCTCTTGACTGCTGTCTGATCATTCCGTTGCCAATAAAATGTCTGGCATGCTGGTTTGTTTGTAAAGATGTTAAGAAAGCCACACACTTTAATTGTTTCATTAACAAGAGAAACTGGAAGGAATTATTGAAATACATACCCAGCTTGATGTATATTGAAAATTCTTACAATTGTACATGGATTGCATTCAATAGGTTATAAGGAAACAAAGATTCTTACACGGCACGTGCCAAATTTCATATAAACAAAGAAGAAAATCGTCTATGGGTTATTCTGCAATAATTATGGGCGGAGATTAAACACTGAAAGCACGCGCTAACAAAACATGCCGATACATTTTCCACCAGTGTAATAATCATAATAATAATAATCATAGCTGTAACACTCTTGCATTAATTAAAAGTGTGCAATGTAAACTTGTAAGTTTACTCAAGTTGTTGTTGTTCTTATTTAAGCAAACGGGCGAAATGACACGTTTTTTTTCCATCCAGCTTGGCTGTTATTGAGGGCGGAGATCTGATCGACAGAACAGTCGAAAGTTATTTTTAAGGGGAAAATAGGACACAAGAAAAATAAGACACATTGTATAAATCTTTAGTAAAAACCGTGTTAGAATCGAAATAATTCGTTTACCTTATAGTTTGTTGTCGAATAACCCACGGCCGAAAGTTAAGATGCGTGGTTTCAAATCACTCGTGCTTCGCACTCGTGATTTAATCCCTACGCATCTAAACTTCCGGCCGTGGGTTATTCGACAACAAACTATAACGTACACAAATTATTTCTTAAACAAAGAATAAACCCTTTTCAAAGAAAGCCCATTCTATACGAATAGAATTTTACATGCCAGTATTATCTTTCATTGTTCATATCCTACTTTTAGTTTGCTACGGTGCCAAAGGCACCTAAAAACAGAGTGGAGCAGTCATTTAAAGACAGTGGTTTAATGATCTGTGGATTGCTGGCTGAAATCTGAAACTACCAAACACAATAGTTTACTGTGGTACATCCAATGATTGTTCAAGCAAATTTGGAGCTTAAATAGGGACCTATTCACAAAAATTAAAAGTACATAATGGTTATTCAGCTAATGCTTGAAATCGACTTTATAATCTTTAGTATATTTTTTCTATGGAAATTTTGCCTCTTTAGTGATTACCTTGTTTATTAAGCGAAATACTATCAAATTAAATTCTGTCACTTATTTTCCTTTGATAGAATTATTAAATTCATTGTATGTTAAAATATTATTTAAATTTATTGTAGAACAATTTTATCTGTATATCGAGTGGCACTGAGTGCCTGTTTGTGTTTTTGGCTTTATCACATTTAAAGATTTAACAAGATATATTGACTGAACGTTAATGTAAAAAAGTATGTAACCAGATCAGCATGTGCCTTTGTTTAAAATGAGAACCAGTGTTGTTTCCCCAAAGGAGCCCCATGTACAGTTAAACAAATCATAGTTTAGTTGTTCTCCTATTTGACATTCTAATGTTCTTTATGACTTTGAACTAAAGTAGGTTCCTTTATCAGATAAGATGCATTATTGTAAAGGTTGAACTTGAAGGACAGATGAAAATGCTGTCTATTGTAAAATAATGTGGCACATGGTATTTAAATCTCCCCACATGGTATTTAAATCTTCACTTATGACTACTTCACTTATGTGACCGACTTGCAGATCTCAAAATAGTATGCCCTCTGACCTGACAGAATCTCGGCAATCTGATTGGCTGAAATGTATGACTTGACCTCAAAATAAGGTCATTTATATATATGATTGTTCTGATTGGCCAATTTCATCTGTGAATTCCTCACTTCTATTTTAAGACCAAAAGCAACCAAATATCAATAAAGAATGGTATAAATGGGTTAAATATAGGTCTTTGGCATGTGGTACATTATTGAATGTTTAACAAGACATCTTTGGAAGTTTTTGCCAACTAAAATGTATTAAATTGTGTATGTGTGTTGCCTTTAAATTACTGTTATCATGCAATGCTGAGTGACAAATAACTTTGTATCTGCTTTTACAATGAAAACAACCAAGAAACGTCATCTGAAAGACATTCTGTGTCGAAAGAAATATACTTAGGACATTTTTAGATAACCTATTCACTAAATTGTTCGAATAATTCTACTCACTAATATTGCTGTTGGTGTCTGCATGATTCTCTAGTAAACATTTAACATAGCCTGATTTCTGTGTATAGTCTTCAAGTATTCATTAGAAACTTAACAAACTAGTCTTGTGATTGTGGGGGTGGGTTGGGGGACTTTATTTTGGTCCAGATTTTTTTTAGATATAGACATACAAAATGAGTGACATATTTTTCAATATGAACAAAGTGCATCAGTTGTTGATAATGTATTTGAAGCTCCAGGTTTTGTATCAATGGCAAGAAACCTATAACCAAAACAAGAAGCATTTGTATCCATCATTCTTGCCAACTTAATGGCTAAATAATAATCACACTTGTTGAAAATATTATCAACACATAATTATGTTTGATATGTCAGTCAATCTATACAATCATATAGGGAGGGGAAGGTCCAGACCAATGAGAACAAGGGATACAANAAAAAGAAAAAAAAAAAAAAAAAAAAAAAAAAAAAATGGGGGGGGGGAATGCAACATTTAGTTAGTTTGAACCTAGGTCAATATAATATTAGCAACTTGAAAACACTTTGTTATCAATATTAAAGTATTTGGGAGCAAAAAATCATATACACCAATTTCCCAATTTGAAGTTTCCACGACTCGATTTTTTCCCAATTCTGAGGTTTTCACGACTCAATTTTTCCCAATTGGACCAGTACGGGTACTTTTCCCAATAGGACAAAAAAAATGCTGTGCTTTTGCACGTGAAATTCTAAAAGTAAAGTATTTAAAATAACCCTATAACCTCAAACTTTCAGTATATGAGCCATGTCATGGGAAAATGGGTTTAAGGCCATATACAGCCAGCGTAGCTCCCGACCAGCCTGCGCAATGGCTGTAAAGTCATGCAAGGTTTCATGGTCTCATAGGCGGAGAGAGTAGCTCCTGACCAGACTGCGCAGTTGCACAGGCTGTGCTGTAACCACGCTGGCCGCATATGGCATAAGATCATTTTCACATGACGCAGCTCATATGTCAGTGTCTTGGTGTTCATTTTCAGATCCTACTGGTGACAAGCAGCAAGCACAAAGACCGCTGGATAGTTCCGGGTGGTGGAATCGAGCCTCGGGAAGAACCGGACCTTGCAGCAGTTCGGGAATGCAAGGAAGAAGCAGGGGCTCAGGGACAGCTCCTCCGGAAACTGGGCGTCTTCGAGGTAAACAACCTTGACAGTCAAATGCAAACTAACTAAACTTTATTGTAAAAATCCAACCTTTAGAGTCAAATGGGCCTGTCAGCATATTGAGGGTTTGGCTTGAAACTGTTGTATCTGCTTCATATATGAGTTGCTTTCTGAGAAAACTGGGCAAAATGCATGTGCGTAAATTATCGTCCCAGATTAGCCGTCCGCACAGGCTAATCCGGGACGACACTTTCCGCCTAAACTGGATTTTTGCTTAGAAGAGACATCCTTTAAACGAAATATTCCATAAAAGCGGAAATTGTCGTCCCTGATTAGCCTGATAATAATCTGGGATGAAAATTTTCGCACAAGCATTATGCCCAGTTTTTCAGAACACGACACATATCTATAGAAAATACAATAGTTCCTTGCTCAGCCCTATTTATGTGCAAAAAGGGCTGATCAGACATTTTGAATTTCTAAAGAGTTATTAACTTTTGTGGTTGGATTGAAAATAATGGCCGATAGTTATATGAAGGCTTGAGTGTTCAAACTCTGGCTGAGTTTTAAAGTGCTATCTGTTGTGATTGGATTACAAATAAAGGCCTATATTTAAAGTATCAACTTGCTCAGTGGTGAAACTTATGATTTAAACCGATGGCTGATTAGGTAATGACTCGCTTGGAATTTCCATATATTTGTGTAATAAAATGTTTATGACTCCTGCCTCAGTTCTTATTAGTGAGTCTGTAATAAAAATTGTTGAAATGGCTGTTTTTTTGTCTGATCTAAATAGTGTTCTTCTTTGGGGTCTAGGGGGTGCAAATCTGAGTTATATAAAGTCATTTTGTGTCTGTATGCGAGTCAATTACTATATACAATTATGAAGCCCAAATATTTCATTGGCTTATGTATTCGGACTTGGAACAAGAATTGTTCCTGGACGTCATGTGTTGTTTCCATTCCCAAATGTTATGTTACTATATGTCTAGTATTTTTGTGCATTTTATCATAATTCTGAAGTATTGGACATACTAGCTTTGTGGTCTGTCGTTAGAGTTGCATGAAACATTCATTCTTTGAATTTAGGCATTCAAAAATGTTGTGTCAGGTTTTGTTTTCCTACGCTAACTAAATTCCTAGACCCACGAACAATTAATTCTATTTGTCAGACATATACACTTCAACACCGTTATTTCGAAGTCGACTGGCTGGTATTGTCAGCCAGGATGATGACAAGTTCTAGTTATTCATCAAGTAATTATGTCTTTCGGTTTGCCAGTCAATCTGCATAAAATGTTTATGGAGCAAACTTCTTCCGAATTTTCAAGCCAATAAGTAGAAAATTAAAAATATGTCATGACCATGAAGTTTAGATATGGAAGACATTTTTCATGCACAATGATCACACATTCCCGAGGTATTAGCTCTTGAACATAGATGACAAATTGGTGTGGGAGATTTAAGATATGGTAATGACATTGCTTTAGTTTTTATGCCCCCCGGTAGGGTGGCATATAGCAGGTGAACTGTCCGTCCGAAAACTTGAACGTTGGCCATAACTTTTGCAATATTGAAGATAGCAACTTGATATTTGGCATGCATGTGTATCTCATGAAGCTGCACATTTTGTGTGGTGAAGATTCAAGGTCAAGGTCATCCTTCATGGTCAAAGGTCAAAATACAAAATCAAGGAAAGTAATAAGCTTTAAAAGGGAGATCATTTCTAAACCTGCGAAATGATATATTGAAATTTTATTTCAAAGCAGGGCAATAGGGGGCATTGTGTTTCTGACGAACACATCTCTTCTTTTGTTTGTTTTATTAGTTTCTTGTATNTGAAACTTAATATATACTTTGATCATGATTAGCAGATGACCCCTATTGATTTTCAGGTCACTAGGTCAAAGGTCAAGGTCACGGTGACTTGGCACAGTCAAATGGTTTCCGAATGATAACTCAAGAAAGCTTACATTTAGGATCATGAAACTTCATAGGTACATTGATCATGACTTGCAGATGACCCTTATTGATATTCAGGTCAGTAGGTCAAAGGTCAAGGTCACAGTGACAAAAAACGTATTCACACAATGGCTGCCACTACAATTGACAGCCCATATGGGTGGCATGCATGTTTTACAAACAGCCCTTGTTTAGCTTTAGCTTACTATTTTCATCTTCAATAAATCCTTCATAAATAACTCCCTAAAACTTAATGTAAATACATACCAGTGTATCTTTTTCGTTTTTTGAAAAAATGTATTTCAGATATTCACACACATGTTGTTTAAAATAATTTGGAATAATGAAACAAGAACCTTAAGAAACTGTTGTTTTTTAATAAAATGAGAGAATGTCCCTAGAATCAAACAAAGCTTTTTTGTGCATGTAAGGGTGTTAAAGTGACAGCTCGCAGAATAGATCATTGTTTTGCATATAAATCGTATAGCGAGAAATAAACTTGACATAAATTCATTGAAATATATATGCTTTTTCGAGGTTGACATCGAAAACCTGGTCAAAATCGGTTTTGAATCGATAAAATAATATATAAGTGATCATAAATACATGCAATAGGCGAAAATCATTGCAGCGTCGCGAGTTATGCAAATTATATCTATATTTAGCTTTCGCTAAACATTATTAGCATATGGAAGATAAATACATAGATTTAGCAAAAACGTAGCCTTGCAACTCAGTTTCTGTCTGAAACAGATGTATTTGCATTTGTTCTTACCTTCTCTCCTCTAAATTTGCCTGTATCCGCAATTTTGTTTGTTTAGGATTGAATTAACGTGTCGAATCATGAATATTTATTAGGTCATTTTCTTACTTAACCATACTCGACCCCAAAATAAAAATTGCTATATTGTTTGTTTTCAACCGATTTCAACCGGATTTTTAGTGATATCCTCAATAAAAACACGTTTTCTTACGATTCTGCCCATATACATGTATATATCCGCGAACTGTCACTTTAACTTATGATCGGGTCTGATATTGAAAGCATTAAGGCACGATCTAAGATTTTCTTATTCCCTTTAACACCTTTATCAAACCAGCATGCATTTCGTCAAATTATTACATGATTTATGTTATACTCTGTTATGATGTTTTTTGTTGATGTTTTTTAAGTGGCTCTGGTATGTTTATTGGAATATCAACCTGCTATATGATCATATGTTGATCACTCACAATTATCAATAGTATATCCTGGTCTCAAAACTTTCCGAAAACAACCTCATAATTTTTCACCTTTTTAGTCAAAAGTTTATGTAAAGCAGCAATACAGCGAACTTAAGTTTTTATTTTTTTGAAGAATGTGTATATAATACAAGGATATCTGTTTTGCTGTTTGGTAAAATACAGATATACTTTGGACCGAAATGGTGAAGCATTATGTATTACGCAATCAGACACATTGCACATAGATAGTGTTACGTAATTATATATATCTGATAAACCTGTAGAAATGTTTCGTAGATACAACTGTTTCACAGTCTCCAACATGCAAATGAACTGTGCTCTGGGAAAACGCGGGTTAAATGCAATGTGTAAAGTGTGCCCTAGATAAGCCTGTGAAGTCTGCACAAGTCAATCAAGGACGACACTTTCCACTTTTATGGTATTTTTCATTTAAAGGAAGTCTCTTGATTGTGAAATCCGATTTAGGTGCAAATTGTTGTCTCTGATTAGCCTGTGCAGACTGCACAGGCTAATCTGGGACAATACTTTATGCACCGGCATTAATCCGGCTTTCCTACAGCTTGGCTCAAATTGAAACGTGTCCACAACATAGGTGGCATAATTCTGTAGCCGTCATGTCACTATTGATGGAAGCTGATACTTTAAAGTCATAAATTGGCTGGCAATCAGATTTTTAAAACAGAATCTTTTTATGTCCCCCAGTCTATCTAACTGGGGGACATATTGTTTTGCCAGTGTCTGTTGGTTTGTTTGTTGGTTTGTTTGCGTCAAACTTTAACATTGGTCATAACTTTTGCAATATTGAAGATAGAACTTCATATTTGGAATGCATGTGTATCTCATGGAGCTGCACATTTTGAGTGGTGAAAGGTCAAGGTCATCCTTCAATGTCAAAGGTCAAATATATGGGTCAAAATCGCTCAAAAGGGGTCATAGTGTTTCACAAACACAGCTTGTTTCATTTGTTTTACTTATTGTATACCGGTACATTCTTATATTAGCTCTGGGCTCCATATTCACCAAACCAATATTGCAAATAAACTTAAACGAAAATCAATTATAGAGTTTTATAGCAATTGTGTGGTTGCACATATGCAGGATATAAATGTGCTTACAACTCATTCTTGAAGGGAATAAACCTGCTAATTTCAACAAGAAATTTGTGGTCTCTTTACATGTGATCGATACTACTTTGCCTTGCCTGGGAGAATTTGAATACCAATTAAAGAAAAGTCCATTTATATTGGCTGTTATAGAATAATAGTTTGTTTATCTAATGCGGGTCTGCAATCATTTCATTTGTATTTGTTTTGTTTCACTCAAACATATCTGCCATTGTTTATAAATGGCATGGAATTGTAAAGTAAATAAAGTGTTTTTAAATTATTTGATTTTTCTTGTTCAATCAATATTTTCCGGATATTATTGTTAAAAGTACTGAAAATAAATTGTGGTATCACAAATCGTTATTGGATTTGCTTAAAATGAGCAATCTACAAATTGCAATGCATTTATAAACAACCAGTTAGTTTTTATACAAATATATGATTTTGTTATATTATCAGGTGTTTTCCCTTTAATAAAGAGCGCTAACAATTTTTAGTTGATTACCTGAACCAAATAACAGAGTTCTTAAAAAGGAGGGTTTAAAATACTCTTTCTTATTCCATTAATATAACACACTATTATGTGAAGTTGGAATAAGAAACCAAACTTATAATATACTGTGTTCTTTCAACAATGCTTTGAATGTAGTTTTTAACCAGTCAAATTTGTTAATTTTCTCCAATTATGTGTAAAATAGACACCTGCATATACATTTGCAACATTTAATTGATTTTAGCACAAAACTGTTTGCGTGTTTGGTTATTTTAAAAATCCCCCTCCCCAACAAAAAATAATAATTAAGTAAAATAAAATTAAAATAAACCCATGTCCATGTTTGCAGGAACACAGTTATAAACACAGTAAAAATGGTAAAAAACCCAATTGCTTTTAATCAAAAGTCATGGAAAAGTGCTTTGCATACTTAAAGTATAGACAGAATATTACAAAAATATATTCAGAGCATGTAATTAAATTAACTGTTTTGTGTATGAAAATCACAAAAATGATGTCCAATCTAAGTTTGATTTTGTATTACAAAAAATTCACTTTTATTTTTGGGAAAGGGAATACATAAATAATATATTTCCAGTTTGATCTTTTTTAACCGCGATTTAAGGCACTTTCACATTCTTTTTTGTACAATTTGTCTTGAATATCGCTGATCAATTTTACAATACCAAAACGTTGAAATGAACCCAACAAATGCCAGCAAATGCACATTGAACCTTACTTGTGATTTTTATGGCTGAACGGTTTACTTCTTTTTAAAATATCGTTCAAATATCTCCCAACTGTGGGAGATTTACTCAAAATGCAGTTTTAATTATGATTTGTTCAATATTTACCTGGATGACATCTTACACAATGTTATATGCTTATATTTGATGATTACCAAAGAAACTTTTTGATAGAAATATCTCAATAAATAACACTTACCAAGTGATCTGAAAACATTTGCTGTCTTGCCAGCAAAACAGTTGTTCCAGGTTGAATATTGAGATCAAATATCACAGAACAGGCTTTACTTATATTGTTCTTGTCTTCTTTGCGTTGTTTGTTAAGAATGGACAAATGTTAAGTTTTTACCTGTTTAAAAGGTCTAATAAAAAAGTACCTAACTGTACCAAAGCCTCTTGTCACAAGAATTGAATTAGTTATATAGTGTGAAAGAACTAAGAAAATAATGTTATCATACAAATAGTCCTTTAAATGTAATAATGAACTGTAAGCCATGTAAAAAAATGACAAAAATGAAGTTAATGCAGAATGTATTTTGACAGTGGTTTTCAGCAGTAGGGAACTCCTGCATCACCTGCAAATCTGTCAAAACCTTGTTTATTTATAGTAATAAAAACATAAATCATTGTAACTGACCCTTTGATAAAAGCAAAAATATGCTAAACATATTGGTAAAATAAAAATATATGTTTTTGTTTAGTTTCATTTTTTTTCAGAAAGTTTCTAAAACATTAATTTTTGTCTATGCATTTTTTTTCTATAAAAAAACTTGAATACCATTTTAACAATTTGATAGAGAATTTATTCATTTCATTTAAGATTTTCCATACTTGTAAGTGTTTTATGTGTTCTCACTATCTTTAGAGTTGTAGTCTATGCATAAAATGGCGGTTTTCCAGGGTCTCATATCGCAAAATGCTGCATATTTTAATGATATTATTGGAAATAAATATTTTGAGGTAATAAAAAACTGTACTTATGAAATTTTTCATTCAGAACTCTATGAAAATCTTGGGAGATAAATTTCAGAACACTCTAAGACGAGTCCCCAACTTTTTCATGAAATTCTAAGGTAAATTGTACAGTCTTATAATCAAGAAAATACAGTAAATAAAATCTGCTTTAAATGCAGATAGGTTTAATGAAGACTTTGTTCAAAGATTTTGACTGTTTTAGATTATACCTTTAATTATAGATGCAATTGTCAGCACTCAAAACACATGTTTGCATGATTGCAGTATGGGATGTTTTCATTGTTTACAAGGTTTAAATTCACGTTTGTTATCATTTGTTTGAAGTGCAGCAAGTTTCATGCAAGATGTTCCACATATTTTACCTGTTTATACACGCACTCTATGTAAATATTTCTGTATAAATATGTTGTTGTCCTATATGTAATTTAGTTATAATTAAATGTTTCTTTTTTTTGCTAGTATTTTATGCTATCTAGGCGATCAAGAATCCGCTAGGTGTTTTTCATATATATTAGTAATAGTATCGTTTGTTATGTTATTGTGTCGCCTGACTATGGTCAGGGGACATATAGGTGTTACTTCGGCGGCGGCGGCGTCACACTTTTCGAAAAAGGCGCATAACTTCTGTGTCCCTTCAGATATTGCTTTCATATTTGGTATGCATGTGTATCTGGACAACACCTTTCCATGCGCAAACATTTTTTGACCATTGTGGCCTTGACCTTGAATTTGAGGTCAGCGTTCAGGATTGGAAATCTGCGACAGCGATTCGAAAAAGGCTCATACCTACTGTGTCCCTTCAGATATTGCTCTCATATTTGGATTTTGGTACGCATGTGTATCTGGACAACACCTTTCCATGCGCATGACCTTAACCTTATTTTGGACTAAGACTTATTGAAATGGGCCAATTTCTTGGTTAACCCATTACCATCAGGCGACACATCCAACTCGCGGAGTTCTAGTATTTAATAATGAATTTGTAAACTTACTTTAATTATAAAAATGAAGGTTTTGCATTATCATTATTTCTCAGCCAATAAAAATTATATGAAGTTGTGATGCATAGGAAATAATTATAGCAACACATATAGTTGCTCTCAGAACTTTTTCACATACAAGATATTTCCTTCCATTTATCCTGTTTCTTAAGTCATTGCTGAACATAGGAATCAGGTTTCCTTACTCATTGAAAAAAACAAACTTAAGCTATTTATTTCCCTCAATTCATCAAGTTTTAGACATAATGCTGAACATAGAGGAATTGTTCTTAGAATCTTGATATTCCCATCAATCTGTAAGGTTTCTCTTATTATTGCTTAAGATGTGAAATTTGTGAGCTATTCCTCTCTTCTCATCATGTTTCCAGGGGCATTTCAGTTCCTACAGACATCTTGTTCTAGATATTCCCCTTCTAACAAAGTCCGCCACCTTCATCATGTTTTCCAAGGCATTGCAGAACATAGAACAATACAAATAATATATTGTTCTAGATATTCCTATCAAATTCACAGGGGTGTGATTTCTCCTGTTTCAGCTGATTTCCTCTATTCCAATGTCAAACTTATTTTACAAATAGTTATAAACTTTGCTGGATCTATATATAAATGAAGAGTTTAGTGAAACTCTGTAAGGGGGGTAGGGCATTTTCCTCCACTGAGATGGTTCTTAAATCACACCCCTTATTCATCATGTATCTAAACTCATTGCAGAACATATAAAATAATTCTAGGTATTCCCCTCTATTCATCATGTTTTGACAACTTTTTGTACACATAGACAAATATCTCATTCAAGATATTCCCTATTTTTATATGGCAGAACGTAGAGCAAGGCCTCATTGTAGATTTTCTCATAATTTTCACCATGTTTTTCCAGACATTGTAGAACATTAAACCATACCTCATTCTAGATATTCCCCTTCACTGCACCATGTTTTCCACTCATTGCAGAACCTAGAGCAAAACATCATTCTAGAAATTTTCCTACACTGCACCAATTTTCTCTACTCATTTCAGAACATAGAGCAATACCTCAGTATTGATATTCTACATTCACCATGTTTTGCCACTCGTTGAAGAACATAGAGCAATACCTCATTCTATATATTCCCCTACATTTCACCATGTGTGTCCACTTATTGCAGAACATAGAGTAATACCTCATTCTAGATATTATCCTACATTTCACAATGTTTTTCCACTCATTGCAGAACATAGAGGAATACCTCATTCTAGATATTCTCCTACATTTTACCATGTTCTTCCACTCATTGCAGAACATTGAGCTAAACCTCATTCTTGATATTTTCCTACATTCCACCATGTTTTCAACTCATTGCAGAACATTAAGCACTATCTCATTCTAGATATTCTCCTACATTCCACCATGTTTTCCACTCATTGCAGAACATAGAGCAATATCTCATTCTAGATATTCTCCTACATTTCACCATGTTCTTCCACTCATTGCAGAACATAGAGCTAAACCTCATTCTTGATATTCTCCTTCATTCCACCATGTTTTCCACTCATTGCAGAACATAGAGCAATACCTCATTCTAGATATTCTCCTACATTTTACCATGTTCTTCCACTCATTTCACAACATAGAGCTAAACCTCATTCTTGATATTCTCCTACATTCCACCATGTTTTCCACTCATTGCAGAACATAGAGCAATACCTCATTCTAGATATTCTCCTTCACTCCACCATGTTTTCCACTCATTGCAGAACATAGAGCAATACCTCATTCTAGATATTCTTCTACATTTTGCCATGTTCTTCCACTCATTGCAGAACATAGAGCTAAACCTCATTTTTGATATTCTCCTTCATTCCACCATGTTTTTCACTCATTGCAGAACATAGAGCAATACCTCATTTTAGATATTCTCCTACATTTTACCATGTTCTTCTACTCATTGCAGAACATAGAGCTAAACCTCATTCTGGCTTGATATTCTCCTACATTCCACCATGTTTTCCACTCATTGCAGAACCTAGAGGAATACCTCATTCTAGATATTCTCCTACATACCATGTTGATTTCCACACATGTAAGAACATAGAGCAATACCTCATTCTAGATATTCTCCTTCATTCCACCATGTTTTCCACTCATTGCAGAACAAAGAGGAATACCTCATTCTTGATATTCTCCTACATTTCACCATGTTCTTCAACTCATTGCAGAACATAGAGCAATACCTCATACTTGATATTCTCCTACATTTCAAAATGTTCTTCCACCCATTGCAGAACATAGAGCAATACCTCATTCTTGATATTCTCCTACATTTCACCATGTTCTTCCACTCATTGCAGAACATAAAGCAATACCTCATACTTGATATTCTCCTTCATTCCACCATGTTTTCCACGCATTGCAGAACCTAGAGCGATACCTCATTCTAGATATTCTCCTACATTCCACCATGCATTGCAGAACATTGAGCAATACCTCATTCTATATATTCTCCTACATACCACCATGATTTCCACGCATTGCAGAACATAGAGCAAAAGCTCATTCTAGATATTCTCCTACATTCCACTATGTGTTCCACTCATTTCAGAACCTAGAGCAAAACCTCATTCTAGATATTCTCCTACATTTCACCATGTTCTTCCACTCATTGAAGAACACAGAGAAATACCTCATTCTAGATATTCTCCTACATTTCACCATGTTCTCCCACTCATTGCAGAACATAGAGCAAAACCTAATTCTTGATATTCTCCTTCATTCCACCATGTTTGTCCACTCATTGCAAAACCTAGAGGAATGTCTCATTCTTGATATTCTCCTACATTTCACCATGTTTGTCCACTCATTGCAGAACCTAGAGGAATATGTCATTCTAGATATTCTCCTACATTCCACCATGTTTGTCCCCTCATTGCATAACCTAGAGGAATATCTCATTCTAGATATTCTCCTACATTTCAACATGTTTGTCCACTCATTGCAGAACATAGAGCAAAACATCATTCTAGATATTCTCCTACATTCCACCATGTTTTCCACTTTTTTTAGAACCTAGAGCAATACCTCATTCTAGATATTCTACATTTTACCATGTTCTCCCAATCATTGAAGAACAAAGAGCAAAACCTCATTCTTGATATTCTCCTACATACCACCATGTTTGTCCACTCATTGCAGAACCTAGAGGAATGTCTCATTCTAGATATTGCCCTACATTCCACCATGTTTGTCCACTCATTGCAGAACCTAGAGAAATATCTAATATTAGATATTCTCCTACATTTCAACATGTTTTCCACTCATTGCAGAACATAGAGCAAAAACTCATTCTAGATATTCTCCTACATTCCACCATGTTTTTGGACTTTTTTTAAGAACCTAGAGCAATACCTCATTCTAGATATTCTCCTACATACCACCATGTTTTCCACTCATTTCAGAACATAGAGCAATACCTCATTCTAGACATTCTCCTACATTTCACCATGTTTGTCCACTCATTTCAGAACATAGAGCAATACCCCATTCTAGATATTCTCCTACATTTCACCGTGCCTGTCCACTCATTGCAGAACATAGATGAATACCTCATTCTAGATATTCCCCTACATTTCACCATGTTCTCCCACTAATTGCAGAACATATCTAGCAAAACCTCATTCTTGATATTTTCCTATATTCTACCATGTTTGTCCACTCATTGCAGAACCTAGATGAATACCTCATTCTAGATATTCCCCTACATTTCACCATGTTTTTCCACTCATTGCAGAACATTATTAGAGGAATTTCTCATTCTAGATATTCTACATTCCACCATGTTTGTCCACTCATTGCAGAACCTAGAGGAATACCTCATTCTAGATATTCCCCTACATTTCACCATGTTTTTCCACTCATTGCAGAACTTTATTAGAGGAATATCTCATTCTAGATATTCTACATTTCACCATGTTGTCCACTCATTGCAGAACCTAGAGGAATATCTCATTCTTTATAATCTCCTACATTTCACCATTTTCTTCCACTCATTGCAGAACATAGAGCAATACCTCATTCTAGACATTCTCCTTCATTTCACCATGTTCTCCCACTCATTGCAGAACATAGAGCAATACCTCATTCTAGATATTCTCCTACATTCCACCATGTTTGTCCACTCATTGCAGAACATAGAGCAAAACCTCATTCTAGATATTCTCCTACATTCCACCATTTGTTTCCACTCATTGCAGAACCTAGAGGAATATCTCATTCTATAAATTCTCCTACATTCCACAATGTTTTTCCACTCATTGCAGAACATTATTAGAGGAATATCTCATTCTATATATTCTCCTACATTTCACCATGTTTGACCACTCATTGCAGAACATAGAGCAATACCTTATTCTAGATATTACCCTACATTACACCATGTTTTTCCTCTCGTTACAGAACATACAGCAATACCTCATTCAAGATATTCTTCTTCTTTTCACCATGTTTTCTACTCATCGCAGAACATATCGCAATATCTCATTCTAGATTTTCTTGTACATTGCACCATGTTTTTTAATTCATTGCAGAATGTGGAGAAGAAGCACAGGACCAATCTGTATGCGTTTATTGTCACAGAACTACTGGACGAATGGGAAGATGGGAAAATGATGGGTAAACTACAAGATAGTCTGACTCATGTGTCCTTGTTCTGTGAAAAGGGGGTTCAATGCATGTGCATTAAATGTCCCAGATTAGCCTGTGCTGTCTGCACAGGCTTATCAGGGAAACACTTTCCCCCTAAACTTAATTTTTGCTAAGAAGACAATTTGTTTAAATGCACATGCATTAAACCCTTTTTTCTTAGAGTGCAACTCAAATAGAGAATATTTGGACTGTGAGAGTTGAAAAGAGATGAAGTTTATCATGCAAGGTTTTAAAAACTGATGAGCGGCAAGGCTTGCTCAAAGGGCCGGTGTTTTGTGCCAAGGTTGATGAACTTTTTTTTTTTTTCCCAAATTTCACTAATATTTGCTTTTATGCTATGCTCATACATCATGGAATCAGCATGGAAATATGTCAAATGTACATAACTGGTTTCTTGTCTGTAGTCCTGTGTTTTAACTTTAATTACTGATAATATAATGCCCATTTATTTAGTTTCATGTGCAGAGCAGACATTTCAGTATTCTGTTGATGCACATCTTTTGGACATTTATACTTTCTGTGATAATGCAAGTTAATTGCTTTCGTGGTTAATGAAGATGTCTTATAATTGAGCCTCGCTCTGTGAAAAGGTTGTTAAATGCATGTGCGTAAAGTGTGGTCCCAGATTAGCCAGTGCAGTCCGCACAGGCTAATCAGGGATGACACTTTCTGCCTAAACTGGATTTTCGCTAAGAAGAGACTTCCTCTAAACAAAAAATACCATAAAAGCAGAAAGTTTCGTCCCTGATAAGACTCTGTGGACTGCACAGGCTAATCTGGAATCACACTTTACGCACATGTATTAAACCCCCTTTTCACAAAGCGCGGCTAAATTTTCTATTGACCGCAACCCAGCCCTAGAACCCTTGTTGTGATTGGTCATGAAATCCTTTATACAGCCACTCTTCCCCTTTCTTTTGCGTGGGCATAAGTAATTAAAAAAAAGATGTTAATAATACAAAATAATACGATATCTACTACAAGTCATAGAGGAACATACAAAAAAATAATTTCAGCTCTAACTAAGTCTTCAGCAGTTGATGCCAAGTTACAGTTAATAGTCCAAAGAACAGGATAGGACTCAGAAGATTATTGAATATTAATTTTGATGATTCTGATTTTGACTGAACAAAGTTTAAGATAATCAGGGGTCTACAACTATCATAGGTTTGTTCTGCAGGTTCGTTTACCCGCGATCAAAGGTTTCAACAAAAATATTAAAAACTTTGAAAGCCTTAAGCAAGTCCTAAATATTGTTATTTTCAGCCAAAAAAAATTCTACAGCTTCTCTCTAACTAGCATCATGTAATGGAGGTTTGGAGAACACTATCCTGATACTTTCATATTTTTGTGAGCGCCCTTATAAGTATGTGCACTCAGTACGGGTAAACCATTCCAAGGAAAAGGGTGAGTTGGTAAACTGAATGACTAAAATACTATTGAAAACATTGAAAATCCTACTAAACAAGCCCACTGAACCTTATATACCCTGGAAATGTTTAACCCTTTGCATGCTGGGAAATTTGTCGTCTGCTGAAATGTTGTCTGCTGAACTTCTAAAATTAGCATTTTCTTTGATTTTTTTTCAAAGAATACTATCAGAATAACAAACAGTTTGGATCCTGATGAGACGCCACGTTCTGTGGCGTCTCATCTGGATCCAAACTGTTTGCAAAGGCCTTCAAAATCCGGTTCCAGCAATGAAAGAATTAACAGTCCAACATTGAACTAACTGATGACTCAGTTGTGTTTGGTCAACATGATATAAAGCAGAAGGTCTTCATTTAATCTGGTTAGATCTTGTAAGAGGCATATGTATCCCTTGCGAATCAAATTTACAATGACAAGATAATCATTATCCTGCCCCACGTTTCCACAGCAATGTTGTTTTCTGGTTTGTGCTGGAAACAGTGAACAAGTGAGAAACCTCGTCTTAATAATACAGTTTGGTTGATTCTCTTGGTCATTTTTATGACATTTTGGCAAATATGAAGCAATTACTTTCTTTCCATTTAACACTTTTTCCTATAATAAAACTTAAGTTTGAACAGCGGTATTGTCATTTCATTTTGTGTGCTGGTAAAGCAAACCTTACTTAACACTTTGCAAAAAAAGAGAAAAAAAAAAAGATAGATAAATATTCTTAACATTGAAGACCTGGTTTCTTGTTTTTTACCATGTTTATTGTTGTCTCCATTATTTTCTCTGCTTTCATTTATACAACACTTTAATACTTCCTTCCTAGTTTAATGTGCACCAGATGTATGTGTTTTGTGACAAATTAGCACTCTAAATAAATTAAAAATGGCTTAGCGCAAAACGGTCGTAACTATATATATATTATATATATAGTTACGACCGTTTTGCGCTTAGCCCACGTCTTGTTATTATTTGAGCTTCGCTCTGTGAAAAGGGTGTTTAATGCATGTGCATAGAGTTTCATCACAGATAAGCCCGTGCAGTCTGCACAGGCTTATCAGGGACAACACTTTCTGCTTTTATTATATTTTTCGTTTAAAGGAAGTATCTTTTTAGAGAAAATCTAGTTGGGCCGGAAAGTGTCGTCCCTGATTAGCCTGTGCGGACTGCTAATCTGGGATGACACTTAACGCATATGCTTTAAACCCCTTTTCACAGAACGAGGCTCATTATTATCATTTTTAAGTTGACTCACATAGAAATTAAGCAATTATTAAACTGGGACTTGCTTTTTATAGTCAGTTACCACAATCTTAGATTGCTCAATGTTCTCTGCATTTGAATATTGATGAGAGAAACATAAATTATCACAACCAGGAAACATCACAAAATATAGCCCGCTTCTTTCAGCCAAGTGATAAACAGTATAAAATGTGTTATAAGGATTTACATTCTAAAGTAGGTAATAATATTAGCCTTGTTCTGGGGAAACTGTTCTTAAAGACTTTGCGTTGAATGTCATCCCAGATTAGCCTGTGCAGTCCGCATAGTTTCTTCTAAACGAAAATTCAGTGTAAGCGGAAAGTAATGTCCCTGATAAGCCTGTGCGGACTTCACAAAGCGAATCTGGGACAGCACTTTACGCACATGCATTAAGCCCAGTTTTCCCAGAACAAGTCTCATAAATTCTATTCAATTTTAGAGAGAAAGCGTATGTGGTTCAACCTAAAGGAAGCAAGAGAGTTGCTGGCCCACAAGCCAGTGCAGGTGACGTATCTCGACAGAATAGATTGCAAAATCAACGGGGTTGTCAAGTGATGAAAGCAGATGGGACAGCAATCTTCAAGAATTCTTAGAAGAATACTTTTTTACGCGTAGCTGGTCTTGTGAATCATGTTCATGTCATCTCATATTCGGCAGTGTATGCATAAAGTATCTGTTGTCACTGATTTTTATGAGTGTAGATATTTTCATCATCTTTTTGAAGGTTATTCCAAATTCTTATTATGAGATGATCGTATGAAAAGTTTTCTGCCTGATTTAAATGATGCTAAAAAGTGCTAAGTTTTGAGACTTTGCTGTTTAGATAGAAAGACAGGTTTCCATTGTAATGCCCCCGAAGGTGGGCATATAGGGATCGCATTGTCCGTCTGTCTGTCCGTCCGTCTGTCTGTCCGTCTGAAATTCCGTCACTGTTTAGGTTTTGCGTTTAGGTTTTGAAAAATGTTCATAACTTCTATGTCGCTTCACATGTAACCTTCATATTTGGTATGCATGTGTATCTCATGAAGCTGCACATTTTGAGTCGTAAAAGGTCAAGGTCATCCTTCAAGGTCAAAGGTAAAAAAAAATCAAAGTGGCGCAGTAGGGGGCATTGTGTTTCTGACAAACACATCTCTTGTTTTTTTTTAATGTATACATACAGCGTAACACATTAAAAGTATTCAAGCAGAATTACATTGTGTACAAAGTTTTTCACATTAGGTGTTTATACATTGTTTATTTGAATATATTCTGATCAAAGCAAGTATGATGTCAGTATTCATCCCCATCTGTTACATGAAGACCTGTCAATTTTGGCTAGTTACGAACAGATGTCTTATACATCTTTATTTATGGAATTGCAAACCATTTTCACTTTGAAGAACTAGAAATAAAAGCTCCGATTGGCTCGCATGTAGGGAATATTCTGCCAGGATACCTACACTGTATTGTTATGTCCCCCAGTCTATACTGGGGGACATATTGTTTTTGCCCTGTCTGTTTGTTTGTTGGTTTGTTTGCACAAACTTTAACATTGGCCATAACTTTTGCAGTATTGAAGATAGCAACTTGATATTTGGCATGCATGTGTATCTCATGGAGCTTCACATTTTGAGTGGTGAAAAGTCAAGATCAAGGTCATCCTTCAAGGTCAAAGGTCAAATATATGGGTCAAATTTGCTCAAAAGGGGACATAGTGTTTCTCAAACACATCACTTGTTCTCATTAATTTTAACTGCCCAAACTGTTGATTTCCAGTTACAGCAGGCACAAACATGGTTTAGGTTATTAATTTTGACACTTTTGAGAGAGCCAAGATTTGGAATTGCCTACATGGAGTATTTTAGCAGATATTGTTTATTTATAAGTGTGTAATGATGATGGCCAAATGCTGAGTCTTACAATATTGTGACTTTGTGCATTACATTATGGAGATTAAATATGGTTTTCCAAAGGATTTTTACATTTCTGATTTGTTTGAAGTATATTGATCATCGTTTTTATAATATGATGTCAATTTTCTTTAAGCTAAAATGTGGACAGGGTCTCATACATTGGTGCCAAAAATGTTTGTTTCTCTACCTGGTTGCATATGACGCATAGACCATTACCTATGTATAAGGTTATGATTTTATTTACAGAAAGTATATTTTCTCCTGATCCCAAAGTGATTAGTTGATGCCCGGCATCATGTGTCTTCTGTCATCAACAATCATGTCAATACCATTCTAGAGACCTCATTTTTCATCCAATCGTTATGGAACTTGGTCAGAATCTTTATCTTGACAATATCAAGGCCAAGTTTGAATCTGGGTCTTGTTGGTTTAAAAAATAGGTCACCAGGTCAAATCTTAAAAAAAAAAAACTTCTTTCTACTGTAGAGGCCACATTTATGACTAAATCTTGATGAAACTAAGTTATAACTTTGTATCTTATCAATATATAGAAAGAGTTTGCATAAGGGTAAGGTGCATACAAAAAATAGGTCACCAGGTCAAATCTTAGAAAATCCTTGATACCACTAGTGGCCGCATAAATGGCTTAATCTTGATGAAACATTGTCAGAATGTTTATGTTGAAAATATCTAGGCCAAGTTCGGATCTGGGTCAAGTGTGTCGAGAAACTATGTCACCAAGTAAAATCGTATAAAATTGTGTAACAACTTAAGAATCCACGTTTATGATTTAATTGTGATCAAACTTGCTATTTATGTTTACAATAATTATGCAGAGTTTAAATTTGGGCTACATGCATCCAAAAACCAGGTCACAAGGTCTAATCTTAGAAAACTTTGAATACACTCCAGAGGCTGCATGTAGTACTCAAACTTGATGGAACTTGGTCAGAATGCTTATCTTTACAATACCTGGGTCAAGGAAGTAAAAAAAACTAGGTCACCATGTCAAATCTTTAGACTCTAGTTTTATGACTTAATCTTATTGTAACATGGTCAGAATGTTTATATTGATGATATACAAACATGTTTGAATCTTTTTCATTTGTATCCAAAAACTAGGTCGTCAGGTCAAGTCTTAAAAAATTGTTGAAAATCTAGAAGCCACAGTTATTCCACAATCTTGATGAAACGTGTTCTCAAATGGTATCATTACAATATCAAGGCTATGTTTGAATCTTGGTCTTGTGAGGTCAAAAACTAGGTCGACAGGTCCAGTTTTGACATTGGTTTACTTGGTTTGGTGAACTCAGTTCAGCAATTTAGGGCAATCATGTCCCTTTTGATTTTATTATCAATAGGATAACATCATAATGAACATAGTTACTTTGTGTGCTTGTTTTGCATTATTTGATGTGGACGTTATTCTCAGTTAATATATTGTTTTATTAGTCCCCTACCGGTGAAACCGGATGGGACTTATGGTTTGCGCTCTGTGTGGCAGTCTGTCACACTTTTCTGGATCTTCTAAGTTCTTCATATTTTTTCATGAAACTTGAAACATGGACAGATGACAATATGGAGATTATGCACGTCATTTAATTTTGTTTGTACGTCAAGAATTCTGGTTGCTATGGCAACACATAGACTAGAAATATTGCTGAAAATGGTGGATCCTGCGATAACTTAAAAAGTTCTTCATATTTGTTCATGAAACTTGAAACATGGACAAATGGCAATATGGAGATTATGCACGTCATTTCATTCTGTTTGTACGTCAAGAATTCTGGTTGCTATGGCAACAAATAGACTAGAAATATTGCTGAAAATGGTGGATCCTGCGATAACTTCAAAAGTTCTTCATATTTTTTCATGAAACTTGAAACATGAAAAGATGGCAAAATGGAGATTATGCACGTCATTTCAATTTGTTCCTACGTCAAGAATTCTGGTTGCTATGGCAACAAAAAAAACTAAAAATATTGCTGAAAATGGTGGATCCTGCGATAACTTTAAAACTTCTTCATCATAAATAGCTACCGGTAGGGGACTTTTATTGCTTTGCAATAGTCTTGTTTATACATGCCTATCTCAGATAATTATGGTTGTGGTGTCAATTTTACACAGAAATATGTTTCTTTTTTTTTCATTTTGATTCTCCTTCTTCTTACTAAAACTGAATTTATTAAAACAAATATGTCCCCCATCTAATTTCCCTCAGTTTGTTATTCCATATTTTGACAAAATATTTCACAAATAGTTGTAGATTTTAGATTTATCTTTATTTAGCCATTCTCACATGATATTGAAAATCTGTTTGCCGTTGTAATTATTTATGTTCCACGCTTGTGTCCAGCTGTCTGCAATAAAGTAATGCAAGGTTTCCTGGTCTCAGTTGGCTGGTCTGCGTTAGACCGATTTTCAAATGACGTGGCTCATATGTTTTGGCTTAACCCTTTGCATGCTGGGAAATTTGTCGTCTGCTAAAATGTTTTCTGCTAAATTTCTAAAATTAGCATTTTCTTTGATTTTTTTCAAAGAATACTATCAGAATAGCAAACAGTTTGGATCCTGATGAGACGCCACGTTCTGTGGCGTCTCATCTGGATCCAAACTGTTTGCAAAGGCCTTCAAAATCCGGTTCCAGCGCTCAAAGGGTTAACACAATACATGTAGTATCAAAACTCTAAGGTACCTATACTAATTATTGTGATTGACGCAAAGGTCCAATGTTAAATTACGTACGAATCGTAATAATTGTGTTCCTATGTTATAAGTGCTACGTTTAAATTATTGGTTTATAAACTGAAAATGTATTTTATTGTACATGTATATTGTATGATTGTTTACATATGTGGCGTGTTCTGAGAAAACTGGGCAAAATGATTGTGCGTAAAGTGTCATCCCAGATTAGCCTGTGCAGTCCGCACAGGCTCATCCGGGACGACACTTTCCGCCTTAACTGGATTTTCCCTAAGAAGAGACATCATTTAAACGAAAAATTCCATAAAAGCGGAAATTGTCGTCCCTGATTAGCCTGTGCGGACTGCACAGGCTAATCTGGGATGACAATTTACGCACAAGCATTTTGCCCAGTTTTCTCAGAACACGCCACATATTTGTGTCAGTTGTGCAGATAATTTTCATAATGCTCACGGGTTATCCATTCAAGGGTTAAATAAGATTTATGGCTCAGCAAAATTGTTAATGATATAATCTTAAATTATGATACTACAAATTATTTGTTTTGAAGATTTTCTAGAGAAAAAAGACAAGAAAGTACTAAAACAAGTATTTTTTACTGGAAATACAATGTATATTAATTATGCATTCATTTTAGCTCACCTGAGCACAACATGCTCATGGTGAGCTTTTGTGATCGCCTTTTGTTTGTGGTTCTACGTTTCATTTACCTTGTTAACACTCTAGAGGCTACATTTATTTCCAATCTTCTTGAAACTTGCGCAGAACACTTTTCTTATTGATATCCAGTCTGAGTGCGAAACTGGGTCTTTTGAGGTCAAAAATGAGGTCACTGGGTCATATGAAAGAAAAAGCTTGTTAACAATAGAAGTAAAATTTTAAGTCCAAGCTTTATGAAGCTTGGTCAGCACATTTGTTGTAATGATATGTCAGCACGGTTAAAAAAAATCTGATCCGTTGAAAAACATGACGATAGTAGGTGTGGTAGTTTTCCCGATATGACTATAGTCAAACCTTATTAAAACATGATAGTAGGTGTGGTAGTTTTCCCTATATGACTATAGTCAAACCTTATTAAAACACGATAGTAGGTGTGGTAGTTTTCCCTATATGACTATAGTCAAACCTAATTAAAACACGATAGTAGGCGTGGTAGTTTTCCCTATATGACTATAGTCAAACCTTATTAAAACACGATAGTAGACGTGGTAGTTTTCCCTATATGACTATAGTCAAACCCTATTTAAACTCGTTAAGTCACATTTTCTATCCAATCTTCATTACATTTGGTCAGAACATTTGTTCTAATGATATCTAGCCCAAGTTTGATAATGGTTTCGGTCTGTTGAAAAATAAGGTCCCCAGGTGGCGGGGCAGTTTACCTTATATGGCTATAGTTAAATCTTGTTTACAATCTAAAGTAACTTGTTTAGTCCAATCGTCATGAAAAATGTTCAGAATATTTGTTACATTTGGTATCTTTGCCAATACCAAAAATGGTTCTAGTCCATTGAAAAAACATGGCATCCAGGGGGCTGGGCAGTAATATTTGTTTTATAGAACTCAGTTATAAATATGAGTTAAAAGCTAGTGGAAATGAAGTAAATAATTATGTGTATAAATCTATTTTTATTTATTAAATGCAAGCCTATATTTGCCATCAATTATTTTTGGAAAACAAATATTTGCGAAAAGGAACCATTACATAGCCATTTATTTTTTTCATAAGTCCACTTAAGATATAAGCAATGTTTGAATTTAAATCCTGATGACATAAGATATACAAGTGATTGATTTTGCAAGAATAGCAGGTAATCTTAATTATCTGCTTGTTTCAAAATGTTAGGATCACCATGATTCCCTACTTGTAAATCATAAATATTGTATCCAGTAGTACTTTCCAGTTATAGAACTCCTGTTGTTAACCATTGTTAGAATATTTACATTTCAAAACAGTTATTTCCAGTACAAAACAGTTACTTACAGTACAAACCAGTTCTTTACAGTACAAAACAGTTACCGGTACTTACATTACGAAACAGTTCTTTACAGAACAAAACAGTTACATTGAAACACGTTTTTTCAAAGAAGCCTACATTCAAAGCAGTATGTTAGCTTTACCAGTAGCCAAGAAAGCCAATCTCTAAGTTGCTATGATTTTTTTGGCAAATATCTTAAAATAAAGCAGATGTTCACACATTAAAGCCAAGAATTTATATATTTCATTCATTTTGGCTACTAATTTAAATGTCTTGGTGCCAACCTAGAAAGCACTCACATCTATCTGATTATTATTTTATTTCAATCATTTTAGGCAATTTATTTTCAACATGTGCTTGATTGTTTGGAACATACTGTCCATAAACATAAATTTTCATATTCATTCTTAAACTAAAATGTGGTGTTATAGCTTAAATAAACTTTTCGAAAGATCTTTAATAAATGTGTAAAAAGATCTTTGACAAACGAGATTTTTTATTTATTGGAATTTAGGACTCGCCACATTTCAACTGAATTGGTTGCTTTGTCAAAACTTTGAGACAAAAAGTTTAGCTGTTGAAATTTCATTAAAGGCAGCTTTGTATAGAGACATGTTGTGTAATAATTTGTTTTTCTTTGTTGAACATATTGAAAAGTGTTGCATGTATGTGTTTATTGACTACTCAGTATTAACGACAAAAGATGGTTAGCACGTCAGTATTTAATGTTGTACATATCACAAAGTTTTCACATCTTGTTCTATCATGAATTCTAGTGCATGCCATCATTGCATCCCAAAATAACAACATGATTGTGATAGTTTCCGCTACAAGTATGTAAGTTATGGTTTTGAAGAATATGTATTTAAACTCTCAAATATAGTATACAAAACCTGACTTTGTCAGAAAACTATATGATCTTATTGAAGGCCAGTTAAAAGAATACTTAATGTTGTACTGCATGTAATTTGTATCGAAGAAATGAACCACTTGCAAACTACGAAAGCATATATTTCTCACTTGAATTATATGCTATAATGTGTCAGTTTCTTGGAAAACCTCAGGCTTTAATGCATTTTTTGTTTTAAGTTAGTCTCTTCTAAACGAAAATCCATTCGAGACGGAAAGTGTCGTCTGTGTGTACTGCATCAGCTAATTTGGGGAGACTCTTTTCGCACATGCATCACATGCATTAAGTCAGGTTTTCCCAGATACTGGCTTAATTATAATCCTTTTGGGAAGTGCAAGTGTTGCATGGTACATGGTTACCATAGAAACTAGTACTGATAGTTCTCCAGGAAAATAGAGACGAGCCTTAACAATTGAAATATATATATAGAAAAGTGAAGCAGTTTAATACTGAAGTCTTTTTATATTCAATGTAACCTGAACTCCAGATAAGGTTGTATTTATAAAGGGTATTTTAGCCCCAGAACTTTTCTTCAATTGGTATTGGAGATATGTAAAGGATATTATCTGAGCTTAAGTTAAAATTGGGCATAAAAATGTACTTATATCTGATGAAACAAAGTATATAAATGTTAATGTTATTGTGTAAAACTAGTAGTGATTCATAAAATACATTTAACAAAAGCATTTTCTGATAGATTGTTTTTCTAAAAATTACATTTATACAAGATTTAATGTTAATCAGTTAATCCTCTACAATTCTTAAGAGTGCTTGCACCCCTTACTTACTTACAGTTTCAAATTAAATTGCAACATGTTGAAGGGTATTTATTCCAATACACCTTTATCTTGACCTCATTTTGTAACACATTTTTAATTCATATATAAATAACTTTCAGCGTTTGGTCAATTTGTCCAAATCTATTATTTACACTTTACAAGGGTAAATTACTGTGTGACTGAGCTGATTTAAATTGTATGATATTGCCTGTGTTGTTTAATAAAATATGTGTGTGGTGTGTTACTTAATAATAAACACATGTGCACATCTACAAGTGTGGTCTTCTATTAATTACAGTGCGTCCTTGTTCCAATGATATTCTGTAACACATTTATTATACCCCCCTTCGAAGAAGAGGGGGTATATTGTTTTGCACATGTCGGTCCATCCGTCTGTCCTTCGGTCCTTCCACCAGATGGTTTTCGGATGATAACTCAAGAACGCTTAGGCCTGGGATCATGAAACTTCATAGGGACATTGGTCATGACCGGCAGATGACCCCTATTGATTTTCAGGTCAAAGGTCAAGGTCACAGTGACTTGACACAGTAAAATGGTTTCCAGTTACTACTTCTACTACTACTACCACCACCACCACCACCACCACCACCACCACGGTCAAGTTCACAGTGACAAAAAACGTATTCACTCAATGGCTGCCACTACAACTGACAGCCCATATGGGGGGCATGCATGTTTTACAAACAGCCCTTGTTTCATTTTTGCAACCTCAGATCACATTAAGCTGCGCTCTGGGAAAACAGTGTTTAATGCATATGCATAAGGTGTCTTCCCAGATTAATCTGTGCAGTCCGCAAGGCTAATAAGGGACGATACTTTCCGCCCAAAATGGATTTTTGCTAAGAAGAGACTTCCTTAAAATGAAAAATACCTTAAAAGTGGAAAGTGTCGTTCCAATGCCAATTCATCTTATCAAACATCTACGTGTATAGACTTAACCTTTTACCACCTTTACGTGTTTGAAGTCTCTTAGAAAATTAAATTAAAGGCCTTTCTTACTAGATTCTCGTTTCAAAGGCTTAATTTCAATACTAATGTACCGATGAGCAGCAAACAGCATAAAGCCTGATTCTGTTCTGGATTAATGCTGGTTGCAAAAGCCGTTTTCACTTTGCTTCTGAGTGGGAAAGGGTTTACAGACCCCAATCTCTCATCATACCCAGCTTACTGTGTTGATAGACCAAAAGCTAGTGCCTCTCCTCTGGGCCACGCATGCTGTCCTAATTGTTTGCAAATTATATACGAAATGTAAAATAGAACACGTTTTTCGAACTGATTGAGAAAATTCGTTACAAACACTTTATTTTTCTGATTTTGAATGATGATTATCCTTTAATGAATAAAATAAAAATCTACAAGTCAGGAGTTTTATTTTTCTTAAAACATAATATATAGATTCTTTTTTTAATCAATGACAATTTGAAAACGTCATTTTACCAAACTGTAAACGAGTTTCTTACAGACTGAGGCGGTGTTAACTACAAGTTCTACCCAGGAAGTGGATTTCAGAGTGTTTCAATTCCTTCCGCATCTTACATAATAGATGGATTATAGAGCTTAAATAAAAAAAGTTTAAACAAGAGAAACATTTTTTATTTTTTTTAATAATTTAAAAATATGTAACATATCAACATGTTTTTGTGACCCACTTGTCGACTGACAACATTTCTGACATGCAGGTAAATCAACAAATTAAAGTATTCAAAAACAATCGTTCAAAAAAACTAGAAATGTGTTCAAAGGAAACTGATGTCCCTGCTATATATCACTGGACACAGCAACGAATGTTGTTTTCACATATGTGACATGTACATTTAAGCAGGTATGTATATTATAATACATACCTGATTTAAGCCACCACCATTGTTGGTACATACTATTCATCGTCTTGAAATGACACATTTTGCCAATATACTACTAAGAAATAGAACTAACCGTCACATGAACATCTTAACTTAAACCATATAACGAATATGCACAAACATGTAACAACAGACATGGTCGTTTTATGCGACACATCGTCCAGATATTGGGATTATATGAGTCATGTTCTGAGAAAACTGGGCATAATGCATGTGCGTAAAGTGTCATCCCAGATTAGCCTGTGCAGTCCGCACAGGCTAATCAGGGACAACACTTTCTGCCTAAATTGGATTTTTGCTAAGAAGAGACTTCATTTAAACGAAAAATGTCATAAAAGCCGAAAGTGTCGTCCCTGATTAGCCTGTGCGCCCACGAGTCCGCGCGATATGTCGTCCTTATATGATGATCATTTGTACCAATTAACGGTATTCTGAAATCCCATGATGCACATCAAAGTTATAAGCCCAACATAAAAATGTCCCACACAAACAGACACGGATAACACTCTATGCCCTTCCGCAATTATCATGGCATGGGCATAAAAAGTCATGACAAGTGTATATTCACCACATACAATAATTAACATGCATTCATAAATAAAAAATGAAACCCCCCCAAAAAAAAAAGTATGCTCATAAAACTTTAAAAAAATAAGTATATTAATATCATGTTTTATTCTATCATTTTGTTTAATATTTAAAACCAGTATATAGTTGGTGTTGGTCGCATGTTTTTCACTGTCAATACCCATTACTGGCAAAACTCACCAGTATGAACAGATAAGTTACGAAAATTGCTGCAAAAGTTGACAACAGACACAATGACTTTATTACATACATGTATATCTTTTTGTGCAACATTGTATTCTACCTGCCCTGCAGGCTTGTGTAACACATTCTCACACTATCAACAAGTGTGATATACAACCGCTTGGAACACCACAGTCATGTGATATACCCTATGTACATAAAGAGCTCAAGCATGTCTTGAGAAAACCAGGCTTTGACATGTACATAAAGCAGTCCACACAGGCTAATGCGATACGACACTTTCTGCCTACAGTAGATAATGTTAATAAAGAGTCCTCCCTTAAACAAAAACACCCCTAAAGTGTAACGTTCCATCCTGAAACAGCCTGTACGGACCAAGCAAACACCTTATGCACATACATAAACACCAATTTTTCCACAACACGTTTTTGAGTATGTTATTGAGAAGCTTCATCCCCGTCACACGATTATTGTAACCAAACTACAACAGGGGACACTGATCACGTGATGTCCTTCTGTACAGGCGGACGGACAAAGTTGTTCCTCTTCACACACTCCACCATCCATTCAATCCCATCATTTATCCCATCCCTGAAAAATGAACGTACATAAACTTATTACTGACAATTAAGACCTTAACACAAATGTTTATCATGTGCAAATTATATGCCACTATATCCCAAAAGCAGCACCTTTGTAACACATGACCAAAAATTGATCTAGAACACACAAAAGAGAATGAAGTATCATCGAGCCATTTTATGAATGATTATAAATCTTTAACAATAGCAAGGATTTTTAAATATAAGTGTTGCAAAAGCTAGAATTTGTCATGGCTGTAATAATGCTACATACACCTTATTGTGCTGACTGAATATTCCCTTTTATGCACAGACACAAAATGTTGAGATATTTGGTTTTACAATCTTTCAACTATTCAAATACATGGACCCATTTCTACCTTGGGCCCTCTTGTTTTAAAAACAGAGTAACAATGGGTACCCCTTTAGAGCTGACACGCCGTTCACCCTGCAGTCTCGTTGACCAATCAGATCGAGGCTACCATAGAACACCGACTTGATGGCACCCACTGTCACTACCTCCTGTATAACAGCAACACAAATGCATTATAATAACACTGATGAAAAAATAAGAAGTCCCATTTTTATAAACATCATAAGTTACAATTGAATTCAGTCCACACAAAAAATGATAAGTTAAATGAACAATATTGAAGGTCCCTATTCCATTTTACTCCTAAGTAAACACAGTTAGCCAATTACTTAAGGATATTGTATTTGGCTAAACATTTTATTCACATAACCCCATGACACAGCCAATATGAAAAGAATTTCAAAGTTTTACACGATATATCGACAATATAAAATGCAGTCCATACTCACCGGCAGATCCTGTTTGTTGGCCAGCAGCAGCAGTGGAACATCCTTCAAGCTGTCATTGACTATCATCCTGTCTGAAATATATAAAAGTATAGCCAAAACTTAACTACCCGGTATATCAAGTATAGGCAATACATTGCTTTAAGTTCTCACTAAAAATATGTAATTTTGTTATAAATTCATTATTTTTTAATTATTTATTGTCTAAAAAAAGATAACCAAGGGTGAACAAAACTGTTTGCATCATTGATCTGCTTTACTTTAGACAAACTTCTACTTGTTTCAAAGACTGTTCTTATAAAGATAACAAACTAAAGGAACATGGCAATCCCATGGCCGACATGTACCAGGTGAGTAATTTTAAGAGCATATATAAATAAGCATTTAAGACACATTCAAATTTCTTTTTTATGCACACCGCTTGCGCTAGGTATTACTTTTGACAAATATCTGTTGTTGTCTTTGAGAAAATTCAGCTGTTCCATAGTTCAGTCAAACAGACTTAATTAATAAATATACAACATTTGTATATTCTGCAACCAGAACAGAATTTCTGTCAAACACTTTTATTAACTTAAACAAATCAAACAGCAGGGCCCTGTCTTAAAACAAATTTAAGTCAAGACTGTTTTTTTAACTAACGACTCACAAACATTAATGATAAAAACGGTCCTCAAGAAAATTAATAGAATTACTGAAATTAACTTATCATTGAGATTGGTGGTAAGCGATTGTTATACTTTTTACAAAATCGTAGTGTTAATAAATGTTGTTGTACGATGTCTTACCAAATGCATCCTTGGACTCATCAATCCTCTCTTTGTCCGAGGAGTCCACAACGTAGATCACTGCATGCGACTCTGCATAGTACTGTAATAGCAATTTATCGGGCTGTATAGAATCCAATGTAACCACCACTGACAACACTTTTCCAATGTGGCTTATTGTGTTGGAGACAACTAAATTTTAAAAAGTTCTAAAATCAATACAGTTATGTTTTTGTACATGAACAAACCTTGTCCCAGAGGGACTGCAATTCCTCCTGACCTCCCAGATCCCAAAACTTCAGCTTCACTCCCCCTATAGTGATGGTTCCAACTGAAATGTACAAGATCAACTTCAGCTTACCTACACAGGCTAATCTGGGGCAACTATTTACACACATAAGCCCGATTTTCCCAGAGACCAACTCATATAAATGCACTTACTGTTCAGTCCAACTGTTGTGGTTATCTTGTTCAGACTCATGCCTTGGTAGTTCTTTGTAAACTTCATCTTCGTCTGTTCTAAGTAAGTCTGGAAAGTATTAGAGGATACATGTAATGATCTCATGAAACAGTATCATGACATTTCCCTTGACAGGACCAAGAAAAAATAAATATACATGTAATATCTATAAAAGTATAATCTCATACAAAAACATAATACATTATGACTAAGCATTTAATCACAGACTGGAGATTTAATATACAAACTTATTTATTTAAAAGGATATGAACACATCGAGTTATAATGCCCAAAAAATAAACTGTCACACACTGATGAATGGTTCAAAAGTCTGCATTTTAATTTACTAAATAAACCGTACAAAACAATGAACATGAGTAAAATACACAGTATAACTGTACACCATAAACATAATTTTGGTGAATTTATAAACATGCAACTGTGCAAACAGAAGCAGTAAGCTCCACTTTTTCTGATAAGAACGTCATTCAAAAATTGATCTTATGCCATATGCGGCATCCGCACAGTCTGATCTGGAGCTACCCTGTCTGCTGATGAGAACACTAACCCTTGCATGACTTAATAGTGGAGAGCGCAGCTCCTGTCCAGAATGAGCAGATACACAGGCTGGTCAGGAGCTAAGCTGGCCGCATATGGCAAAAGACCCATTTTCGCATGACGCAGCTCCTATTTATTTAGTCCTACATGTCCACATACTGTTTAGTACTACATGTCCACATACTGTTTAGTACTACATGTCCACATACTGTTTAGTACTACATGTCCACATACTGTTTAGTACTACATGTCCACATACTGTTTAGTCCTACATGTCCACATACTGTTTAGTACTACATGTCCACATACTGTTTAGTACTACATGTCCACATACTGTTTAGTACTACATGTCCACATACTGTTTAGTACTACATGTCCACATACTGTTTAGTACTACATGTCCACATACTGTTTAGTACTACATGTCCACATACTGTTTAGTACTACATGTCCACATACTGTTTAGTACTACATGTCCACATACTGTTTAGTACTACATGTCCACATACTGTTTAGTACTACATGTCCACATACTGTTTAGTACTACATGTCCACATACTGTTTAGTACTACATGTCCACATACTGTTTAGTACTACATGTCCACATACTGTTTAGTACTACATGTCCACATACTGTTTAGTACTACATGTCCACATACTGTTTAGTACTACATGTCCACATACTGTTTTACAGCTTATATTTATTTAGTACTACATGTCCACATACTGTTTTACAGCTCATATTTATTTAGTACTACATGTCCACATACTGTTTTACAGCTCATATTTATTTAGTACTACATGTCCACATACTGTTTTTCCTGCATTATCCAATCCAAGGATGAGCACATTATACTCGTCTTTCTGAAACATGTACTTCCAGAGACCGGAAAACAAGGTGTACATCTGTAAACAAGAGAAATACAGACAAACAAGATGTACATCTGTAAACATGAGAAATACAGACATTCATTTTGGTTTATAACACCATTAAGATATAATAAAATTAAAAAATATCAACATCATGTTCATAGGTTTTCCGCAAAAAAAATAATTAACACAAACAAGGCAAGACATTGAATTATACTTTCTATGTCAGGCCAAATTGCTGCAGCGAATATTGCCAACCTTAAATTGAATTTAGTGAAATAACGCTTGAGGTAGTGTACCTACACACACTATTTCAGTGCAATGTCCCCATTTAAACTCAAGTTATTGGGCGTTAACCATTTATCTATCTTTGGAACAGTGACATTGACCTGACTAGCCCCAAATACAATCCTTAAATAGGCCTCAAGGCAAGCTTGCTGTTTCCAAAGTTTAACCCTTTGAGCGCTGGAACCGGATTTTGAAAGCCTTTGCAAACAGTTTGGATCCAGATGAGACGCCACAGAACGTGGCGTCTCATCAGGATCCAAACTGTTTGCTATTCTGATAGTATTCTTTGGAAAAAAATCAAAGAAAATGCTAATTTTAGAAATTTAGCAGACAACATTTTAGCAGACGACAAATTTCCCAGCATGCAAAGGGTTAATCAAGATTGGTTAATGCAAACTAAAGTCATTGAGAGGAAACCATCTGTTTGAAGCCGCAAAACAGCCTTCTTTCTGTACCACAATCTAATAACCAGGAATGTCAAGTTTGTTGAAAACGTGGTAAACAGGACCTGTCCCAAGACAGCGCGCTGGACTATTCTTCTACTTTGATGGTGTTATGTACATTTTATGTAAGTCACCTGATATAATGACCACAAAGACTATCTCAATCTAAATATATGTAGTTATTATAAATTATATCATATGTAACATGATATTACAGGGTTTTTTTTAAGAAGTTTTGGGGCCGATATTCCCCTCAAGAAAAGGTATATATTCTTCCCCGATTTTGAAAAAAAATCCCCTCCAGAAGTTTATAAAAAAAAATAAAAAATGAAATTTGAATATTTTGTTAACAATTTTGGTTTAGGATCGGGTCCGTTTGTAAAACCACTACATGCATACATGTGTATTCATATAATAACCTCATAACATATAAAAGCATGAATTTTTAATTTTCCCCTTTTCCTAAAAAACAACAACGCATTTTTCCCCTTTGTACGGGCCCCGCCACCATTCCCCTATAGGTGAAAAAAAAACACTGTATTAACACAGTTTATTAAAACACTTGCTGAGAGTATTGCCTGTAATGGGAAAAGCCATTGTTAGGAGATATTTCCCAGCCCTGACACATAAGGAATGGAACGCTTGTTGCGACATTCCTTTTTGAGACTGAGTAAATGAATGTAAAACAACTTTCCCAGGGCTTGACACTTACTTTTTTTACCTACTGACCCAAAGGACCACCAGCTTTCAGAAATTACTGGTCCTCCAAGATTTCAAGTGGTCCGACAATTTCTATGTTATTTTACCTAAATAAGTAAATTTCAACTTACTTTCCGGACTATTCACAATGTATTGTGCATTTATAAAAAGAAAACTATACTGTATTAATTTAATATTCATTGTACAAATGGTACAATAACATAACTCTAGTACATAAGCTTCTCTTCATTAGTTTTTGTTCTTTTTAGGTGGAGGTTCAACCACCCCCGGAATGAAATTCCACATCGTGAAAACTTGTAATCTTGAAAATACGCATGTTTACTCACCGGCAATATCAAAACATTATTCGGCGCCCTCTAGAGTAAATTCGCACGGTAAACAAAGTATATTCTGATGGTACTAAGATCAATAAAATGCTGATTATTGCTGCTTTTTCAAAATAATAAATACCATTTTGTTCATTTCTCGATCCGAACGCTTCGAATTTTGTGTTAATTTGTGTATCGATCACGGTGAAGTCCGGAGACATTTGCCGAACGCAAATCGATTATTTGATCCGACAACAGGTTTTTGTCATCCGGGCATCTAGAAAAATTGGAATTTCCAATTTGTTGCTAATTTTATCCCGGTCTTGAGTCGACCCATAAAATAATGATGAAATTATCGGTTTATTATGAACATATAAAGTTGTTTTATTGATGAAAACGGCTTTTCACCAGTATTTCACAATGAGCTGGCCAGGATTTTTAACTGCTCCGACGGATCAACCAAATTTCTAGTCTCACTGGTCCTCCCTTTTTTTACTGACCCCAGGTTAACGGACCACCGTTAGTGTCGAGCCCTGTTTCCTCCCTTTAGGTCTTCCCCTTAATGAATTGCTCCTTAATTTATAAAGACTCACCCTATTTTAATAACAACCGCCTCACTAGTATTATTATATTATTATATAATATATATAGTCTTGAGCCTCTTCACATGGAAGTATGGTGAGCAGCTAGAATGGAATGTTCCCCTTCTTGGACTGTCTGTTGACATTTGGATCAAGGTTTGATATAGATCAGATCAGTATCTTCCATGAATGTGCTTAAATTATATATATTCTAACCTGGTATAATACATGTGAACAAGGTGTGCTATAGATCAGATCAAATGCTCCAATTCAACTTTTATAAACAAACACTCCCCCAAACTATCAGAAATAGTGTCAGAATGAGTGTAAGCAAAATTCTATATAATAAGACTTTTTCATTAAAACAACATCTGTTTTATTGAGAATCAGCAAATAACCTTTATCATCAAGTGTATCATATATGTCTATATGTGTAGGACACCTTCAAACCCTGTATCAAATACCAGAAATCAACATTTTTGTAAATATACAATATGTTTAGAAAATTTAGCATTCCTTTTCTATAAAATTTCCTTCGGATCAATGCTTCGATTTACTTATGCTCCATTATTCACGACTTCTCAAATTATATAAAATGAACGAAAAAAACAAGCAAAAATGTTCATATTTAATTATGTCCGAAAATCAATTATCCGAAAGAATATCTCTTTACTGTGTATGTACCCCCGTTGTTATTACATTTGTTATATGATGAATCATTGTAAAGAACGTATACCTTCTTATTTTATTGTGTTAAATATGACGACTAATGTTTAAAAATAAGATTTGTCTATTCAATTAATCATAGTTAAACTTAGTTGTTGACGTTTCAATAACGGGAGCTGACATCTTGAGGTTAGTTTACACTAAGTCCACTAACCATACAGTAAGGTCCCATAATGAAACGGTCAAATTTTAAGGCATTTGTCCTGCCGTTTCTTTCAAAGACCTATCAATATACATATGTATATTGATAGGTCTTTGGTTTCTTTAAATGAGATTGTGCAAGACTAGTTTAAAATTAAAGTTGAATAAATATTTTTTCGAAAATTACACACACAAAAATACATATATATGACACGCAACTTTTAAGAAAATCCCATTCGCCCTAATGCAAGCACCCTCGCAAAAAAGAGTTTCAGCAGTGAGATTCCGAAAAAAGCTCTTAAATTAAATAAACGCACACCAAACGTTTATCTTTCAGCGCTGTCCCCAAATGAAATGAACTAAAATATGCAGACACACACATGATACAGGAAATTACCACAAAAGTATGGTCGACATCGCTAAATGGCTTTTAAATCAGAAGAAACTCTTAAGAAATAAGCAAACACAAATGTTAATCATAAATATATATGTATATACGTGATTTTCAACAGTTTTCAAAAAAAATGCTCAATATATCCTGTATGCATACTTTTGAGGCTACCGAAACGTTGAAGTAGTCGTGGTGTTGAATGCCTTATAAAAAAAAACACGATACTGGTGACGCTGGATTTTCATAATGTCTGTATGAGCAAAAGATTGCTCTAGATAACAAACTACTATAAATTACCAAATTCATAGTTATAATTTAAACTGCCTTGCACGTCCTTAAATTTATAATACTATAAAAACTACAACTTTACGTATCCTGTACAAACTAAGTTTTATTTATAAAAATCTAATTTATAAACCAACCTTGATTTCTTAAATGTCAAGAAATACAGACGGTCGGTTCGTCCATATTACCGGTAATATAATAAAAGTGCAATGCCTTTAAACGAAAAAAAAAGAAGCCAACTTATTTTTTATTAATTAATACTCAATAATTACACATCTAACGAAGTAACGTGGTCTGACTTTATATACAGGTTGGCAATAATACATACTTATTTGTAGCGCAATACTCAGGACGGTTAGATGCAAAACCCAGTAAACCAAAATATTGTACATATCTACCTATATTCATTACCAAATATTTGTTTTGAGGACTGCTTCTTAATTTCCTTTCCACACACAACTGATTTTTAACAGGTAAAGTCTGAAGTAATTGAACAAATTCGGCCTCTTCAGAATGTAAATTTATAAGGGACGACAATTTCCGCTAATATGGTTATTTTTGTTTAAAGGAAGTCTTTCTTAGCGAAAATCAAACTAAGGCTGAAAGTGTCGTCCCTGATAAGCCTGTGCGGAGTGCACATGCTTATATGGGACGACACTTTCCGCAAATTCATTTAGCACCGTTTTTCGCAGATGGAGACTCATATAATTTTCGTGGCACTTGTCCTCCATACTACACCGATAAAAGTGCGAGCGAAACCGATGTTAAACAGGGGTAAGATAAAAAAAAATATGTATAAAAAAAAACACCCGGAAACAAAAAGTACAACTTCTACAACACAGAAAATTGCACAGCATAGCGGAAATAATTTGAAAATATCAAGTATTATATTGTGAAATACTTCCCTATTTGCACGGAAAATAGGCGCATGCGTATTACGTTTACTTAAAAAAGAAATGTGTATGATAATTGATCTCATGAAAATAAATACAAACTTTTTACTGCATGGGGCTGTGAATGACGAAATATTCGTCTTTTGAGTTTGTGAGAGTGGTGCCTTTGGTTCCGCCAGAAGCTTACAACCAGTTCATGCAGTTGTATAAAACAAACTTGTTCTCCCTCTTCCTCATGGGAGGCAACTCTGTATCTGTTTCCTCGATTAATTTGCGAATATACCTCCCCTATATGGTTAACTATTCAGCCATACGGACCGATATACAAATATTCTCGATACCTTCTTGAAACTTTTCTGCACAAGAAGAACTCTGGAATTCGACTGCTGTAACTTAACTTATTATTAAATATGAATTGCAAATAAAGCAAGTTCCCATAATAAGAGCAAATTTGTTTAGTTAAATAGTTTTTTCTCGTCCTATGTCCATGTCTGGGCCTTTACACCGGGTGGTAAATGCAGATACTGGACGTTGGTCTTATGAAGTCATCGTGCGATTTTACTTTCAAGTTTTAAATGATAAATTAAGAACATATAAGAACAAAAACTATTTTTGCAACGGTTCTGTTCAAACACAAGCAGTATATTTATTTGAATCTGTACATGTCCTCGAACGCTAATGTTTATTTGCCTTTGATATAAGACTATACTTTATTCAAAAGTCCAAAAAAGTGTGGGTGTTTAAAGCCTGTGTTGCAAAATAAGCCTTGTTTCCCCTCGTATAACCCTACTTAGTATTTATGAGTCACATTTCATCATGTTATTCGATATGGTGTTTTTCCTAACACCAAAAATATTATTCAAAACTCGAAACAAATGAAATTCTCATTTTGGACCTTGTTTACCACACCTTGAAGGCCAAAAGTAGCATCGTTTTACTTCAGCATTGGAATATTTGAATATTTAAATATAGTGTGTGCATCGCCATGTTGCCCAGAAAGATACGCTGTATACATGTATTAGAAACTAGCTAAATATAGGAACAATCAATCTGTCCAAAGATCTATTAATGAGCCTCGTTCTGAGAAAAACATGGGCTTAATGCTTGTGCTTCAAGTGTTCGCCCAGATTTGCATGTGCAGTCCGCTTGTACGGTATGTTTCGTTTATAAGGAGTCCCTTCTTAGCAAAAATCCAGTTGTCGTCCCAGATTAGCATGTGCGGACATTAAGCCTAATTTTCCAAGAACGAGGCTTTAATAACTATGATNTAAACCCCCGTTTATATTTACGCACCTGCGATTACAAAACCCGAAAAACTACCCCAGACAGTACGGCGCCTTGCTACTTACATACCCGGCTGAATAAACAAAACTTATTGCAAATCTATTCAGGGCTACACTAATATTGTTCGGCGCTTCGATCAGCTGTTCACGTTTGTTTATGGGCATGTCAATTGTCGCCCGTATAGTAAAAGTAATCTATGTAAATCTAGCGTTAAAGCACGCGGGATAAACTGGTTGACATTAGCGATTTGTCGGCTCGCCGATTGAGGGGTGCTCGAGGCTTAGCTGTTCGCTGGAGATGAAACCGAAAGGGGGATTTGGCAGATGCGCTGTCACGCTGTCACCGCGGATGACTCTGACTGAGGTGACAAGATGACGTCATTCACCGTGCATTACCCATATATTCAGCGTGATTAATACTGCATGAGCAGTAAAACGGGGTTTAATGCATGTGCGTTAAGTGTCGTTTCAGATAAGCGGGAAGACACTTTTCGCCGACACTATATTTTCGCTAAGAAGACACTTTCTTTAACCGAACAATACAATAAAAGCGCAAGACCCGTTTTCCCATAACGAGGCTATTATATTGGAGCAGAGACTTACTTAAATTAAAAAAATATATATACTCAACACTGACATTAAAAAAAACGTATTGAAAAATAAACGAATTATGACCTTGTAGCAGATAACTTAACATTTGGCAAATGATGATCCAGACCGTCCGACATCGATAAGGGTCGTCATGGGGCAAGGTCGTCATGACTCGATTCAAGAATATCAAAGAGTCGTGGGTTCGATTCCTGTTGGTGTACACTTTCTTGTTGTTAATTCCGTTCAGCGCCATGTTTTCTTCTGCTAGTCTGTTTCATTTGTTGATTTCCTCTAAGATCAAATTCAACGACTTTAATTTAACTAAACATGTGTTTGTTAAAGGGACTGTCCACTAGATTTTGGCATGTATTGAAGCTTGTCATTAAATGCTTTAAATGCTTTATATTGATAAATTTAAACATTTGAACTAAAAATCTCCAGTAAAAAAAACAACAAGAAAACAATTTAAAAAAAGGAAAAAAAGTAACCCTCAACAGGGCTCGAACCACTGACCCCCCGGATTCCTGGAGTCCTAGAGTAAAAAGCTACCTGTTTAGACCACCCGACCACGGACGCTCATGTTTAATGCGGATGTATTTTTTAGCTATATAAGCAATCCTCGTAGGTTCCCAAAATATCGTTTCGCGTCGCGCGACGCTTTATCTAGTGGACAGTCCCTTTAATCTTTTGTTGTTAAACAAGTTATTGGTTCCACATATCCGCTCAACCCTAAGCTTTCGTGCCGACTTTTAAATGTTTTTGGTTTTCCAGGTTGTATTTTTGATATGTTTGAAAAATAGTTCATTATAGTTAAAAAGAACGTTAAATAAGTTTGGCCAAGCTACCCTCCCTATTTGTTTTGGAGATGTTAAAGAAAACAAACGATTATAACATATACATGTGTGGCCTTATTGATGTTGATCTATGGATATGTTAAACGGTCCTTTCTAGCAATGTAAGACTTATCTTCTTGCTGTCAGTAGGAAGGGTTCGAACCAGACTCGTGTGCGCCAGAAAAGAGAGCGCTCTTCCAAGCCGACTGGGTTCGATTGAAAGAAAATCAGAAATAGTTAACTAGAAAAGGTAAAGCAGATGATGTAAACTAGAAAATGTAAAATAGAAAATTTAAACAAGCAATACGAATCCTGTTTAGTCGGAAAGTGCCGTCCCTGATAAGCCTGTGTGAACAGTACAGCCTTATCTGGTACGACACTACGCACATGCATTAAGCCCTGTTTTCCCAGAAAGAGGCTTAAATGTTGATTAGAAAGTCAAATTCAGCACAACGCATCAAAAGTAGAAACTCCGTAAATTCGAAATTTACAGGCAGACATTTAGTAGCCAGTAAAGTAACTGCCATTCAAATAAATCAGTTTATTTCTTTGATTTTAATTATCATATCAAGCAAGCAACAAACTGTCTATTTTTGTCCGGCGGCCTGTCAACAGTCGAGTATCTACGCTTTCACGGTTGTCACAATTTGTCCACGGTCTATTACCTGCCGCTATGCGATAGTAATCTAACGCCACTAAAGAGCTGACAGTAAATAGCGCCGGTGAATTAACTTCCCATTTAAAGCCATTTCGGTAGTTATAATAGCGTATCAGCCACCAAAGAAGCGCCGTAGATATTTGACGTTTTTGTCATTCGAATTGCTTATTAGCGCATTTTTTTGCGGTTCAAATTTTAGCATATAACGCTTCAGTATTTCTTATTATCTTTCATTTTGTTTCCAAGAAAAGGGATTTCATACATGATTTTAAACATATTCCTATTCAGCGCAACCGGAAAAACGAATTTCATTACATAGAAGAACAATAGTTATAATATATTATACAAATTCTCGGTAGTGTCTCAATAGACCCTAGGCGTTAGATGCAATCGAGCTAAAATATATGTATAAAAACCCTATAAAAATGCAAATAAAATCAGTTGGAAACATATCGGAATGATCCAGCGTCTACAAGGTAAATTTTAGTATTTGTTTTTCATGTTTTGCTATTTTGCACAAAATCTAAGATAATTATATGAAAATGAAATCAATCTAAAATATAAAATTAATGTTTAAACTAAAACATTTCAATTTGTTTAAATGTGAAAAAACGCGCAACATATTATCAAATTGATCAAATATCTTTACAATTAAAAGTGTTTTAGCAGTCTATTTTTTTGCGCCAAAATTACTGCTCATGCAATGAAAGCAAAACGCTGATCGAAACATATTCCACGTGCGGTCAAAGCTACAGGAACTGCGGTTCACCTTATCTGTCCCCGCATTCCGCCACTCAAGTGGCTCAGAGTATTAATAAGCCTCTTACAATTGTCTCCACTATTTCGGCAATCCGCAAGTTTATTAGATTTGCCTCGACGTACAGGTGTAGCCCAGACTGACTGGCGCTTCGCGTCGCTACAAGATATTACCAACAGGTAAATACGCCGCCTATCACTGCCTCGTATTGTCGCAGTCGAGACGGTATTTATCAAGGTTTGTGAACAGTTTAAGAAAGCAGTGTCGACCTATGTATCTAATAAAACATGATAGTTTAATAGCGTGAGCGTAATTATGCGGTTTTATTGATATCAAAGCATTAATGCGCATGATATTATTGCTACATGGGCAATTTTCTAAAAACGAGAATACACGATTTAAATGTTAATATTCTATTTTCGCAATCTGAAACAAACACATGAATATGAAGAACCATGTCATTTACAATAAGTTAACAAACTTTAAGGGGTATAAAACATCTAATATGGTTTTCTTTGATGAAATTCACAAGTTATACCGACTCGTTTGCCCGTATTTGTCGCAGAACAACTATTATGCCAATGTATCGGTTTTCAAAAAAGTGACATTTTATATACTCGCTTTAAAACTTTAATCGTTTATAAACTAAGTGGACACAAACATTATTTAAAATTTAATAAAAAAAAATAATGCAATATTCAATTTTAAAACATGATTTAATGACGACGAAAAAACACACACACTAGAAGACCTCTATTTTCGTAAACCTGTGGCTACTGATGATGATGATGGTGATAATGGCGACAAGGACGATGGCAAATATAATAATAATACAATTATGTTCTCTAGAAAAAGTAATAAAATCGAGCATTTAAGCGTTTGTTGACTTCATTGTATGTTCTATTAGTTTTTAAATTTTTATCGATATCTCAACGACTATCCATGCGCCCCAGTCTTTAATTGAATGCCTGATTGCCTTCCATAAGGGGACGCACCTGTGAGCGCTCTATTCGTGATTATTGATGCTAATTTGACAGAAAGTGTCCATTTTATTGAACAGGATCTCAGATGGTGCGTTTCATAGTACAACCCTAACACCTGTTTCGAAGATGAAATGATTGAATAGTCATTGTAAAAAAATATTGACGTTGAATACGTGTTCTGTTGTTTGCGGTACATTTTTTTTTTATTGTACAACGTAACTATCAATTTATCTTTAATTTTCTGAGCTGCAAAACCGATGATTTTGTTGAATATTTAATGGTGACGGTCAGAATGATGTTGCCATTTGTATAACAGATGTGCTGTATTTATGCAATAGATGCTGTATGACGCACAAGCTATTAACTAACCCATTTATGCCTAGCGTCTAGAAAAAAGGCCTTGGCAAACAGCGTAGACCCAGATGAGACGCCGCATGATGCGGCGTCTCATCAGGATCTGCGCTGTTTGCTTAAAGGAATTTCTGTGAGAAATACTCTAAATATAGAAATAAATATACTAGACATCCCTAATTTTGGAAATAAATTGATCCAATTTAGAAGGATGGGAGAGTCCACTAGGCATAAATGGGTTAACTTTGTCATCCCTAACCCATTATGACGAGGCTGTCGTGTCACTCGTAAATCACACGTGTTTACATCCATATCATTTCAACACGAAGCCAATGATTTCTTATGCATTCGTGGGTTTGCAGTTGCATAACTCCCATAAATAATTTGAATGTCAGCGTCTGTCAACAGATATCCTCATTAATTTTGTTGAATGCTTTATATTTTTAACGAACATGCACTGAGTTATTTGTTCTATTATACTGATTATATCGTAAAAGTACAGTCATAAATTGTATGTTTAGGAATACTGTATTATATATAATTGACAATATGTAATACAACCCTGTGCCCACTCTTTGTAATTTTAGAGGTGATTTTTTTGTGTTTTCAAATATTTACGTAACATCTTAAACGATATTTGAATCGAATACCATGACCGGAAACACGAGGTGTCCATTTTTCGAGTTCTATAATTCAATGCAGTTCGCATCATCAGAAAGATATTCTTGGTATCATCATCTTCATTACCGACATCATCATTTTCTTCCTCTCCATCATATTTTCTTCCCGCTCTCTTCATTTTCAAAAGATCACCACTTAAGTCACACTCATAATTAATACAATTACCACAAAGAAACAATCACAACGACAATCAGACTCAAGCTCCGATACAGACAATAGGCTAATAGATATCTTAATTCTGGGAATAAGTAGGGAAATCTGATCTTACTTCAAAACAAGTGTTTCCTTGTTGCCGATCAAAAGATGCAAGAGGCGTACTGAAACCGGATTCAGAGCTTCCTGTTATTGTTGCAAAATTAAAGTCACTATTTACGAAATGGCAAAATAGGGAAGTAATGAACTGCGAATGCTATCTGTGCGATATAAATCTTCAAGAGATCTAAAGGTTTTGATTTCGATTTCACCAATTAAACAATTTTCCAATTTCCTGGCAGGAGGGTTTCAACTTTCCCGATGAGAGTTTCAATCACGCAGGTGGCCAAACCAAGCGCACTCTTTATGAACATTTTTCACTCACCGTGACACTTCGTCGATGTGCACGTGTTTGTCAATAGTTAATGACCATGTAACATGTCATAACTGCTGGTCAAGTTATGCGTGACTTATCGACAACCACATGCCGGGGCATCGCTTCACGCTTGACCATCAATTCCTGTCGATACCCTTTGCGTTTGATTTCCTTCTTTGGGGCAATTGCGATTCCTGAGGTTGCATTTAATTTTCTTTCGGCTTTGATAACTCTTCAGAGATAGCACATCCTGGTCAGTGCGGTTAATCACTCGGACATGGAATGGCAGGCCAGAAATGTTGCTAACACCTGCTCTGTGTGGTCAGAGATGCAGGGTGGGGTGGGCTCACATCAGATAAAGGCCTCTGGATGTCCAGACTTGATTGAACCCTGCTGCAGATCGCCATCAGAAATCTCTTGAGGATATGTTACAGAATCAGATGTGGCTGCCAAACTGACACCTGCCATTTGATACTGATATCGAGGTTCTGTGTAAAAGAATTTCCGTATCCTGGTGGAATGGTATATTAAAGCAAACACGCAAAAGAATCTTGGTTCCAAACCGTATATAGATTGTGTGATGTAATAAGCGATTGGGATGACTGTAAATTAATTATAAACGTCACCATACCGTATTGCCTCGTATGCCACGTGCATTGGTCTATTTGGGATGAAAATTATATCTTTGGCGAATACCTGGGCAGCCGTGGGAAATTTGACCTATTGGGCTCAAAAATTAAAAAAAAAATCACCTGAAAGGTCACAGGGGCAGGTCCACCCATACACGCAGTCGTTAAGACGAAGAAGGACCTGTCAATAAAATAGAATATATGCTGCTGATGATGGTGAATTCAATTGGCCAGTGTTGTTTGTAAATTAAATATTAAATGAGTTCTTCCAAAGTTGCAGAGATCCGGAAAACACCTATGACATGCGACTTTACACCTTTGTAATGCAGCAGTGCTCTGCGCGCCAAATACTAAGTTATTCAATGCTTATTATTTAAACCGTCACGAGTCAGTACCATTAACATGCTTATATCCTACTATAATAGTGTACCGCAATGTAAAATATCGATTCAATTAGTAAATGCTAATTAGGTTTGATTTGTCTATTGTAGATCGGCATTCCAATACGGCAGGTAAACAAATACCAATCCACGTGCTTATCCACCGACACCTGTTCAAAGGTGCCGTAGATCAAAGCACGCCGATTATTAGGCAGTTATTGTCACGGTGCGGAGGGCTATATAGGTATCAAGGAACAATACATCAAATAGTTTTGCGTAGTATTTTATTATACGCCATAGTAGTAGACACGTGAATGATAATAGTGGGCAATAACGTTGTGTGTTGTGTAATTTATAGTCAACTATTCGTAGGCGTTAACTAAAGAAGTATACTTTCTCATTGCGTATGAATTTTCCGTATTCCGCAGCTTTTAGGTTATCCGCGCCTTACATGCAATTTAGTCAAGTATTTGGTTCTTGTGAGACCTCGCGATTCAGAGCCAGTCAGTTTTGACTCATTATACACTTTACTGACACACATCTTTACCTCAATTCCTATGCTCTATATATGTCTTGAATCCCTCAGCCTTATATCAAACTAGCTGCTTGGTAGAAAACCGGCCATCAAACCATGTGAAAGAATCAAACCTTAAACCTCCCGCTCCGAAGGCGAACGCTCTAACCACTAGTCCACGGAGACAGTATATTATCCGGCATCTACTATGTGGTCTCCGAATGTGTCCTAAAACCCGTACATTATTCCTTTTTAAATAAGGAGTAAGCTTTTATGTAATAAAACTGTAATTTTCAAAATTTTAAAGTACTGCGAAGTATTTTTATAAAGTCATTTAATTGGAGTATGTAAAATCATTCCAACAGCATCATTGTTTTCTAGCCTGAAATTACGCATAGGGCTCGTGAATCAATCTAAATAATATCATCATTACTTGAGCCTCGCTCTGGGAAAACTGGGCTTAATGCATGTGCGTTAAGTGTCATCTTAGATTAGCCTATGCAGTCTGCACAGGCTAATCAAAGAAACACTTTCCGCTTACACTGGATTTTCGTTTAGAAGAGACAACCTTTAAACACACAATTCCATAAAAACGGAAAAAAAGAATCATCGCTGATTAGCCTGTGCGGACTGCAGAACGAGGCTTCTTATTGTCTACGAACGCTCATAAGCTATGTTCACAAGTGAACATCTCGAATATTTTCTGCCTAAGAGCAATTTTCGGCAATTTCTATACGGATGTTTTTGATAATACACAAACGTCTGCTTATTAGTAACTCACAATGTAAAATGTATTTTCCTAGCATATTGTTGGCGGATTATTGCGATATGTAATGTAAAACACATTTTTATCACTAGGAGATGGATGCTGCATGGCAGATTCATTTCATTCTTTTCGTGTTTTGCTTTTCGGATTCAGTTGTGAGAATTCAGCTGGAATGACATATTGAAATATTCATATCGAATTTATTTGCGTAGTAGAAGTTAATAGCTGCAGCAACAGCAGAAGTAGCGGCAACAGCATAAGTAGCAGTAGTAGAAGTAGTAATAGTAGCATCAGTTGCTGCTGCAGCAGCAGCTGAATCAGCAGCCGTAAAAGGTAGAAGTAGTGAAAGAAACAGCAGCTACAGCAGCGGCAGAAGTAGCAGCGGCAGAAGTAGCAGCAGCAGCGGTTGCGGCGTTCGTGGTGGTGGTAGAAGAAGTTGTTGTTGTTGTTCTTCTTCTTCTTGTATAGGTATTGGTGGCAGTGATAACAGAAAAGTGGCAAATAACAAAATAATATTAACAGGTGCAAATCCTTACTCCCAAATCATATTTAACAACATTTGCATTACCGGTGCATGATCATGATTATTAATAACATGAAATTCAAAACTTGATAACGATCAAAATAAAATGACAAATGCAAAAACCGCTTTTCTAATCACATTTCAAAACATGTCCCACGCCAGCCCGACTTGTGATATATGCGACAACGGCGCCGGTATATAAAATTTATCAGGCTTTATTTGGTGTATATTTTATGTATATTACGCATGTGATAGGGCTAATAATCTCGATGTCGCCAGGCTGTCTAGCGGACACCTGAGCGAGTCGAGCTTGCCGATTGTATAGGTAGTAGTAATCTTGCCGTGTTAAATTCCACAGGGGCACGTTTATTATAAGAGTGAAATTTCACAATAAATTATTTAAATTGTTTACTTGTTTTGATACAACGTTTTGCGCTGTGATTGTTTCTATATTGTGAAATATCCTTGATAAAAGAGGAAGAGGATTTGAAAAACAGCAAGGGTGCCTTAATAATTCACGATTGAGCTTATATCCCCTTTGTATGTATTTACGAAGGGGATCAAGCCCAACGGTTTAATGTACGTTTACTGTTTAAAATGATAAATGTTCTTCTTCTTTTTGTTTCTGCCCGGAAATGAATAGAGTGTGACTTAAATGGGATTCGAATCCGTATTTTGGGGGATCAAAATTTAGCGCTGTATCGGTATGAGTATTATTTGAGTATTTTACTTAAACATTGTACCAAAGCCCTGTGGTATTTGTTGTCAAACCAAGTCCGAGACGCAGTGATTTGTCGCCCATACACCTGTGTGAACGGAAGAAAATGTGAGAGTTAAACGCAGATCCCAACGATACGGGCGGAACGGGACACGTGCAATTATTACAGTTTCATACAAGGAAATATGAACGATCTCAAAATGTTATTAATTCAGTTTTATGGGCGTTTTAAAATGTACATCCTGTGTTTTTTTTTTGCTGCTGGCGAAAGTTACTTTTATGACAGTTGAATTATGTCCGTGTATTGTTGCCAACAAATGCAAATTCATATTCATAAGTTTTGTTAATTATTTTCACATTAAATATTATATTGACATAGATCTTTATTTATTTGTCTAATTTTATTTTTTAAAAGGCTTCAATATTTCGATAAACTATTTATACACAAATCATAATTTTAGCTTAAATTTTAAATGTTTATAATGGAAATAATCCTTAACCCTGAAAACTTAGATAAATAACAATTCTCCATGTTAAAAAGCAAATAAATGGTGAATTTTTTTCCGAATATTCGTCGTTGTTCGTATGGATAGACAGTAGAGATCGTAAGAATAATATCTTTCCGTTTGGTTGCTTAAATTGTTGTTTAAAACAAACAACCGGAAATTATTTTCTTAAACTGCTCGTTTCGAATCCGGACACAATTCTCATCAGCGAAAGCTTGATTAATATTAATCTTTGTATCAACATTTTATCAACAACCATTCAAGTGGAAAAAAACAATATTCTGTAGTACAATTTCATTTAAACAATTTAAATGGACAATCACTGTACGCATTCTAGGAACATTGTTTTATGCTTTATACATACACGCACATTTGGTTTAAAATGCTACGACTATTTTATCCACGTGAATTCTTTCTGACAGTCCATGCTACGACTATTTTATCCACGTGAATTCTTTCTGACAGTCCATGCTTTCATATAACAAAACTGTACTTCTATATTTTCAAAATTTTGTAATCGTTGGACTATTATTATTTTGCAGCATAAAAAAATTATATCTACTTTCCGCCGTTATAGAATTGTTTCGAGTAAAGGAAGTCTCTTCTAAACGAAAATTAAGTTTATTCGGAAAGTGTCGTCCCCGATAAGCCTGTGCGGACTCCAAGCATATGCATTAAACACCGTTTTCCCAGAGCGAGGTTCATATATTTGAGTGCAGCTACTTTACAGTTCTATTCGATTCTTATTACATAAACGCAAATTTACCGCAGGCCAATTTAATACCGCCTCAACATAAAAACAGATTATTTATTTCCAGTAGATAATTGAATCTGACTTATACGGTTTCGTTGAAGGTGTGAATTATGAATAATTACCATGACAAGTAAACGACCGTGCACCCACCTGTCACCTGCAACCTCGTGGGCCGTTGTCGAAATCGAAGGCCCAATTACCGACATTCCCAAATGAAATAGCGTGAGTGTAAGGGTAGTTGTTCATTAATGGCAGTTTAAGTGTCATTATAATGAACTCGTGAGATCAATGATTCTGCACTTGAATCGATTTCATTCATTAGATCAATGATACCTAAGTTGTTTATATGAATTAAAAAGTAATAATACTAAATTAACTTATATTGTAAACCCTATTGTTAAGATATTTTATGCAAATAATTTCTGTTCCGATATTAAATCATCATCTATATTATAACCTTGATAATCGGACACAATCTCTTAAGAAAGCAGGAAGTAATGCATTTAATTAAATAAAATAAATAATTTGACAAAATTAAACTGATTAATTTTCATATTGTGCTGTCCTATTTCTATAACACAAATATTCGCCCCGGTTTTCGTCAAATTGATGGGTGTGACAACGCGGGACAGACAGTAACCGCTGACCATTCCCCACCCCGCGGACAGGCTCTTCAACTTTTCAAAGTCCCGGGGTGAAAAGTCCTCAGCAAGATGGATTGCAGTTATTCATAAACAATCTTGACAGCTAATGCGCGAATAAAAACTGACATGCGAGGACGTTCATGAAAATTCTGACGATGATTATCGATCAATAAATTAAAACGACCTGTCAAACATGGCCGCTGGCAGGACTTGATCTTTCAACCCGGATAACACGTGCGCTGGAAGCTGACCGGTTTAACCACAGGTGCGATAAGATGCTTGATTTAAGGAATCTGTGAGAAAAACGTCGACATTGTACTGGGGGAAAACGCCCATTCTTTGAACTCCAATATAACCGCTGGGGATTCTAAATGGCCGTTTCAGGTGAAGGAAAACAATTTGTTGGAAAACGAGACGTGAACATTAGTTGCTGACCATATTGTGCACACATTCCCACCTGTTTGGGACATTCAAAATTTTCCGCTTTCACCTGTTGGTCTTTTTTTTCGCAATTTTGAACTTCTTGTGCGGAGCATTATAAGAACGGCAGCTGGTAAAATAAAAAGTGATTTTAAATACAAAACCACGTACTGTTTCTGATGAGTGGCACTTGTACATGCAGTACACTGTAGTTTAGTTTAAAAACACACACGCTATTTTAGCTCAAAAGCCGTAGAATTATTGAGACACTTGCGTTTGTTCCGTGGTAAGAGCCAATACAACGCGTGTGTTTTTTTCTTGCGATTAATATGGCATTATTAGCAATACAGATACAGAATGCAATACGTTTAAGTATATAACTAAGTGAGAAAAGTAAAGAGCATTATATAACTAAATACTGTATGCACACACATTCAGACGAAAATTCTTCCATACATGTCGTAGTATCGGTATATATTTTACCACAGTTTAAGTGTTTTATTATGTTGTACAATCGTGTTCCATACATGTAACGAAATACAGTATGTTATCATAGAATCATTGTTACTTTGTCTTTCATAGGCAAAGCTAGAATTATATTCGTGATAACATGGCTGCGCCTGCTGATCCAATTATCGCCATAGTTAGATATGCATAGACGTCCATTAAACTTATCACGAGCATTTAGTGTTCGATTTCTAATTTATTCCACATACTCTATTATCTGCTGATTTGACTTCAATCATTGGAAAATTAACGTTACTGATTGGGTATTGATTACTTGATTTAATATGCAAATCCTATAATTCGATACATTTTGCAGTTTTATTAGCGGGTGCACATTTTTGCTTGAGGCACTGGCATTAACGCTAGATTTGACGGTGCCTTTGTTGTACCGAGACCTCAAAACATGCTCATGATGCTAAAATGCTAAAATATATACCAGTAAAATACACTGTGAATGTAAGTTCGTGTAAAACAAAAAATCCCAAACATTCTTCGACTGATTTAGTTACTGCGTTTATTTCTCTTCGTATTTTTTTTTTTTTTTTTTGTTTCTTT
>VMBQ01004094.1:0-22833 GCA_007657795.1 Dreissena rostriformis | reverse complement strand
GAAAAAAAAAAAAAAAATCAGCGGACAGTATCGTCACTAATTAGCCTGTGCGGACTGCACAGGCTTATGTAGGATGATACTTTTCGCACATGCATTAAACCCGGTTTTCTCAGAGCGAGGCTCAATTTAAGTTATTACTTATGACGTGAAGCTAGCGGTATGCTACCTGTATAATACGTGCGGGCCAAGCAGTCAGTTAAGTCTCAACTTCAAACGAATAAAGTACTCTCAATAACATCCGGTCATTTCGTTGCCTGCGAATTATGCAAGTACCAAGCGGAATTCATCGGAACACAAATGAATGCCAGTCTGAATTTAGTTACGATGTCCAAGACCTTTCAACGCTAAGCGTAAAGCGATAATCCATAGAATTAAAGAAAATGCATGTTGATTATTTTGCATTAGTTGAAATGAAAGGAACTAATGAAGTTAATTTCGCTGCATACTTATTTTAAAAGAAATGCATTTAAAATTTTCTATGTTCGAAAACAATTGGTTCTAACAGAATTCACATTCAATGTATATACATGTAGATTAACTCCAAAAGACATCACGAGCTGTCGCATGAACAGAACCTTAACGAATACAAGTTACCTAATATTTTACCAGTTTTATATGCTGATATTTTGTTCGGTAAGTTTTCCATTACATGCAGTTTCATTTTTGGAACACATTTATGGGCCGCTTCTTTAAGAACATCCTGTAGTAAACGAGCAACTTATGAATGAGCCCGCGTGATGTTCGCCGGCGACGTGCTGTCTGAGTTAGAGACGGAACTTCCGGTCCTTGGAGCAGTCAGCGGAGACAGATTGAGGACGCCGTCAATGGAATATAAAGTTGGTGAAGTTCTGGTTCCGGTAGTACCGTTAGTTTTCAAAACACATCAATTGACCCTTTTCCGTTCTGCTAAGCTATTTAGTTACGTAATATGAAATAATCAAGATTTATGGATAGATGTACCGAAAGTGCCCATGGAGTTTTTTGGTTTTGTTTCTTAAAGGAACATAATCGAAAATTATTCGGCGTAAAATACGCTACCGTTTTACCGAAAGTGCGCATGGAGTTTTTTGGTTTTGTTTCTTAAAGGAACATAATCGAAAATTATTCGGCGTAAAATACGCTACCGTTTTTTTAAACATATAAAAACAAAATTATCATGAGAAAACAAATAGCTACGCCGGGACTCGAACGTCGTACCGTTTAGAAAAAAACATACCTCATCTAAGATGTAATGTTGTTAACGGAGAAACCAATGTCCGAATATGTAAAAATTAAAGGCATAATTATGCACCCACATTTGTATACCAAGTCATTAAGGTAAGCGTATTGCCGACGTTTAATAATTGTATTTATTACAAGCATCCACAAACAACAAGGGTTTGTAATATTTTTCGTACGTTTCTTTATATAACGTGCGCGTGTGTGTTGGTGCGAGTGTGTAAAATGACTGATTTTTTTTTGGAATATTTAAAAACGTGTAGAAATAATGTCAGTGTCGGCTTATCTGTGTGAACGGATCCCTTTGATTCAGAAATGGAACGGTTCAAAAACATTTTCTTTTCTTTTTCGTGTTGGATGTTTCATCGTCTGACGCACATTGCATTTACGTGAAATTGAATTTAGTATAATCTACATAACAGTTTATCATGCTGATGTAAAGTACTACAATTTTAATAAGTTTAATAACTTGAGATACTATCAGAAGAGCAAAGGCGCCAATGAGTGTGGCTGGTGTTTTATTCCATTTGACGATATTGAGACTAGGATTTCATTTATGGTATTGAAACTATATTTAATGCGTATTTTATTATACCCAACTAAAGCTAAAAAACTTAATCATAAATCACTGTAAATCATAAATCAGACATTAACATATCTTCAAAAAAAAATAATGATTTAAGTAACCTGTATGTTATGTCTGTGTACTAGTTTAATCGAACACAAGCTAAGTGCGGGTTTTACTTTATAATGTTTGGCTTAGATCAGAGCCCATATTCACCAAACAATTATTAGACTTAATAATAAAGAATAGACTTTGACCTACGAAAACAAATTTCATAGTGTGAAAAAAAGCTGATTAAAATGTAACTTATGTCATTAACAAACATTATAAAGAATAAAAAATAAATAAAGAATGTTGTAATTATAGCTGTAAAATGCCATGTTAGACTTGACTTTTGAGTAGTTCTTATACATTACAGATTTAAGAATATTCTTCACTTTATTTTATTTTACACTTATGTCTAAGAATCGGTTGGTGAATACGGGTCCAGAAAAAAACATTTGTTTACAATATCTATCCAATCTTGGCAAGTGTCACATCCAAACGGGTCCTGTAAAAGCGCTGCCATCAAACGTCTAATGTTGCAATGTTTACACTTTGCGGTAACTGATACGTATCGTTCCAACGTCCGTGAAACCCTAAACCAAGACTTACCAAACTAATAACCGTTACATCAAAATCACCTACAATGCGTCGCAAAATCAGTTTAATGGTTTAAACCGCTAAACGTTTAACTGGGTTCAAGTAATGTAAAAAAAGACACCACTATTAGCATTCCAGCAGACCACTGGCTTGTCGACCGCGCCAGCCAGTCTGTCGGCTTGTCGTTCGGCCGCAATGCCTACTCCGCCCCAAACCTTTTAAATAGGATTTGTATTTATTGCAAAACGTATTCTCATCTTTATCGCCTTTGATCGAAAAAGTAACCACTCGTTGCAGTGGGTCGGGTATCATTTGTCGGTTTTCTGTTTACTATCTGTCGTATGAAAAACCGCAACATTTATTCTGTATTGTATCCGTTTCGAGCTTTTGAGTTTTGTATTGTCAGGTACAAGATTTGCGGCGATTTCTGTGGACGCGCTTGATTAAGACGAAATGTCAACTATTCATCGTTTTTAGGGCCATATTAGGGGATGTCGCCCGCTTGTCGCCAGATTGGGACCTTAGATCTCGTGGGATGTCGTGGGACTTTGGAGTAAGGCCATTGGGCGGAAGTTGGGAATTACCAGGGGTTGTTTTTATTGCACACATTAATTACATGATATTTTATTCTTGTGTCAGTTGAGATGCGTTCACATAAAAAAGCTTTGATTTAATCATAACTCGTATATGTTTTTACATTAACAAATACATTTATAATACTTTATTTTATATTTTAATGGTTCTTTTGATAGACAGCTGTAGCTATTTTAATAAAATTTATTTCAAGTGAGATACTTCGGATAGTTTGAAAGTTTCTTTCAAAGTTCGCTTTTACTACCGCTCCACGATGAAATGTTTGTTTTTTATTTCATTTTATCATTTTATTGACAGCTGTTTATGGTAAAATAAACAAATGTCAACGATGACATAACGATAAATCTATTCACGTGCAGCTATAACTCTAGATGTAGTTATTTTAAAAACATCACACTGATCTGATGAAACACGCGCATCCATGCATACGCATAAAACAATACTGTACTTGTCACTTGTTTATATAATGCGGATGTCGACAAATTAAAACATCCAGATGCTTTGCCATCTGATGGTACATAATGCGGTGGAGCTGCGTTTATCTGCCAGGTTTTGAAGGCGTCTAGGCTCGCGAACAATGCGAGGATGATAATGTCATGCATTCTACATACATTTATACATGCCAAATAAGACGATGTTTTGCCTAAATGGTCCAAACGCTGACCTGGCAATCCGATCTATGACATTTAAACACAGACACCCCTATTTTTAAGAGGTAACGTGAACATTCTGATCAACTTCTCAAATACTGTTTTCATTGACTTTTCTCGGTACACTCAAACATAATTGGATTTGTACCTACCCGATACATGACGTGTAGAATGATTCAGAAATTCCAACTAATATTTCAAATCAAGCTGAATAACAATGCTCCGTATTACAAACAAAAAAGTAATGTTTTCTTAAAACCATAGGATGCATACAATGAAAACAGGTCATCATCACGCGATTGTTATTGAGTTTGTCTTATGCAAATCTTCACCGGCGTCGAAAGGTGTATTAATCGACCCGCGTCATGCGAAAATGGGTCTTAAGCAATATGCAGTTTGGTCAGGACCCGCGCAGTCTGGTCATGAGCGGACAGGGTAGCTCCTGACAAGACTGTGCGGATACATATGACATAAGACCTATTTTCGCATGACGCGGTCAATCTCGAAATTGTAACCGCTTTGACCTGTCCTCATTCACAATGGCGAACGGAATGTACGTTATGCAACTACATGTACATGTTTTCAATGAATAAAACTATGGCTGCATCTAGAAGCAGAATAGCTAATTTTCAGAGACAAACTGCATAATATTATTGTATGTGGCATGCAATGCTGTTAATACCAGTTTACCGTACAAATAACAGATACATGAGTAGCAAGTAGTAAACTTGATTCGAGAATGCTTTACACAAGAGCACAAAATTGAACACACGTTTTTNTGGGTACGAAAACAATTTGGGTACGAAAAAAAAATGGAAACAAGATGTGTTTGTGAAACACTATGTCCCCTATTGCGATTTTGACTCGTATATTTGACCTTTGACCTTGAAGGAAGGCCTTGACATTGACCTTACACCACTCAAAATGTGCAGGTCCATGAGATACACATGCATGCAAAATACCAAGTTGCTATGTTGAATATGGCAGAAGTTATGGCCAAAATGAGCGATTTTGACCCATATAATTGACCTTTGACCTTGAAGGATGACCATGACCTTGACCTTTCAGCACTCAAAATGTGCAGCTCCATTAGATACACATGCATGCCAAGTATCAAGTTGGTATGTCGAATATTGCAAAAGTTATGGCCAAAATGAGCAATTTTGACCCATATAATTGACCTTTGACCTTGAAGGATGACATTGACCTTTCAGCACTCAAAATGTGCAGCTCCATGAGATACACATGCATGCCAAATATCAAGTTGCTATCTTCAATATTGCAAAAGTTATGGCCAATGTTAAAGTTGGCGCAAACCAACAGACCAACCAACAGACAGACCAACCAACAGACCAACAGACAGGGCAAAAACAATATGTCCCCCACTACTATAGTGGGGGACATAAAAATGTGGGTACGAAAAAAAATTGCGTACGAAAAAATTTGAGTATGAAAAAAAAATGGGAACGAATAAAAAATGGGTACGAAAAAATTTGGGTATGAAAAAAATTGGGTACGATTTTTTTTTGGTACGAACACAAATTTGGGGAGACGGGGAAGTAGTACCCGTGGACCAAATTCCAAATAGTGCACTGTCGCACATATGCTCATAGCTTCCATGTGTGTACGTGTCAAGGTTAAAGTGCTAATACACTATTAGCACTCAGAAGGAGATAGTGGCCAGGTTTTACTATAGCCATATAAGGAAAACTGCCCCGCCCCCATAACTTTTGACCCAGGGGTCAGATTAAAATTCCAAATAGTGCACCGCCGCACTGTTGCTCATAGCTACAATGTGTGTAAGTTTCAAGGTTCTAGTGCTAAGAGTGTAGGAGGAGATAGTGGCCGAGACGGACGGACAGACAGCGGAGATCAATACAATATCCCACGCTTTTAAAGCGTGGGGATAATAATAAGGTATAGCCCGCCAGTATTAACCAGGCTTTGACCTTTATGCATGACTATGTTAAAGTACCGTAAACATGCATCAAGTTTCCCTAAAGGAAGCTATTATATCGCTTGAAGCGTGCCTCACTAAATAGTCTGTCATGCTCTCATTAAACTCGAGCAAAACGTGTACGAACAAAACCGAGCGCAAATATACGAATAATTCCAAGCGTATAATTTATGTTAATGTGTTTCACGAGTGCCAGGTAAATTTTGTCGAGCTATACATTGACAAGGAAAATAATCTGCTATTCGATTTATCATGAATGCTTGAAATATATTCAATTATGTTTAAGTCGATTGATAACCGCAGAAAATGACAGTCATGATGGCCAAAAGGCTCACCAGAATACTTGCAGAGCTTAACTGAAATGACAGGTATAATTCAACAAATGTGTGAAATGTACGCCATACGGAAGTTACAAAATTTGTCCATATGGGTTACTCTAATACATGTTTTGCCTCTTGGCATGAGATTGCTTTTTGAAGACAACAACAGATAACGGAAGTACTAAACAATTAAAAACGTGGGTATACAAATATTATATTTTCTTTAAAAAGAAATGTTTATCCATTATTTTTTTTTTCAAATTTGATGCAATTATGAAATATAATGGCGAAGGCCACGCTTCCTGTTGTTTTTTTTCCTAAAGAGTGAACTGTATTAACATGTACCCTTGATATATTTCTTTTTATTATATACCTGTAGATAATCTGCCTAAAATACTGGTGTATTTTTGGTATCAAATACAGAAGAAGAGAATACAATTACGTATCTCAAAGTGTGAAATCCGTTTCCGTATCAAACGGCTGGATAAAAAACACCGAATTATTTTCATGTTTTATGTATCGTAAATATCCGTAACGTTCCGAGCCGTACAATCCACTCGTACAACTCATGCGCGTAAAATCGTTGTTTTCAACAATAGTTCACGTTAGATTTATCGTAAGAAGGTATATTATAAATGGAATATTGCAATATTACAAGACTGGGGGTTCGGTGAGTCGTATCGCACTCGTATCACACGATCGCGTCAAATAATCAACTCGTGCGATATATACAACCCACCAAACACCACAGTCATATAGTATTCCCTATATAAATTCTGAAAATGGACAAACCGTTAAAGGGGCCGTTCAACAGATAAAGCGTCGTATCGACGCGAAACGATATTTTGGAAAACTACGAGGATTGCTTATATAGCTAAAAAATACATCTTATACAAACATGAGCGTGGATGGTCGAGTGGTCTAGGCGGGTAGCTTTTTACTCCAGGACTCCAGGCATCCAGGGGTCAGTGGTTCGAGCCCTGTTGAGGGTTACTTTGTTTCCTTTTTTTAAATTGTATTCTTGTGTGTTTTTTTTTCTGGAGATTTTTAAGTTCAAAAGTTTAAATTGATCAATATAAAGCATTTAAAGCATTTAATGACAAGCTTCAATACATGCCAAAATCTGTTGGACGGCTCCTTTAATGTTCGTCTCAAAAATGAAGTCATCGTTTTGAATTTTTCTACTTCTTTTCATTTTGCACCTCAATTAAGGGCAATACCTCATATGTTCTATTGTGATAGACTCAAATGCATAATGGCGGATAAACGAGTGATATATAAATTTGCTGTATTTATAAAAGATTGCGATTTAAAACGAGAACGTATATAATGTGTGACGAAATGACTTCATTCTGGTTATTATACAAAATTGTACATGGCATTTATAAATGCTTTATCCTTTATCAAATCAGTGATTATTTTACTATATGCTATTTAACAGGCATAAGACGGCTACATTTATCCATGTTTGATTAGTGACTCGTAAGCCATTTGCATGGCTGGGTAGTACTGCAAACATCGAAAATATTCCATGACTCAATATACTTTAAAACATTTTATTATTTTATTTTGATTTGAAATTGTATATAATAGTTATCATATGTATGCACTATGTGTGACTTCATTTTTCGTTTAAATGAAGTCTCTTCTTAGCAAAAATTCGATTTTGGCGGAAAGTGTCGTCCCTGATTAGCCTGTGCGGACTGCACAGGCTAATCTGGGACGACACTTTACGCACATGCATTTTGCCCAGTTTTCTCAGAACGAGACACATATATGAAGGCTGAATGAGCCGCGTTCTGGGAAAACTGGGATTAATGCATGTGCATAAAGTGTCATCCCAGATTTGCCTGTGCAGACTGCACCTTACGCACGTGCATTAAGAACAGTTTATTCAGAACGCGGCTTGAAAAGCCATATTCATGGAGGAAGAAAGGGCATTTATTTTTGCAAACAAAGTGTTATTAATTCATATTGATTAAATCAATAAAGGATAGTGTTATTTAATCCCATTATTTCTTCGCAAAAGCGGAATAACTGTAGTGTGTGTGGTCCAATACGACACATTGCTCGTTTCTGCTTTTATCTTTTATTTTTGTTTCACAAACTGTGGACGTTAGTTTCTGATTGATTAAGAAACTGCATAGATTTCAAAATTTAAGTTGTGGACAGCATACAGCCGACAGATAAAGGAAGACGCAGGAATGGGTGTGTTTCCAAATGACTTACCGAGAACTTCGTGTTCAGGCGAGCTAGATTTAATATAATATACAATGTATTTTCAAATAAATGTTAAGATAACAACAATAATAAAATTTTGTCAAATGTTTCAGTGAAATGTGTCGCCGATTCATCTGCCAAACCTTGGTGGTGACGATTGCTCACAACATCTCTGGCCAGATGTCAGCTGGTCTCGCATTATGTCAAACAAAGTAACGAAATGTAGTACGGAATGAATAGAGCAGTTTACCGCATCATCAACAATAAACCTACTATTCATCTCTCAAATGTTCTTCTACATCTGTTCGTGTACATGATTCTCTTGATTAACAAAGGTTGGCCGCAATGGACATCTGTGTATGTTGGTGTTCCTCACGCGCACGTGCGTCCACCGCGCATGCGCGATGCATCGACGAGATACCGACTTGCACTGTTTGCACGTGGATCCCGGACTTTGAGTCATATTTAACCCATTTATGCCTAGCGTCTAGAAAAAAGACTTTGGCAAACAGCGAAGACCCAGATGAGACGCCGCATGATGCGGCGTCTCATCAGGGTATGCGCTGTTTGCTTAAAGGAATTTCTGTAAGAAATTTTCTAAATCTAGAAATAAATATACTAGACATCCCTATTTTTTAAAATAAATTGATCCAATTTAGAAGGATGATATAGTCTACTAGGCATAAATGGGTTAAGTGCAAACCACCGATTGTGTCGAGGTCTGAACCATTGTAGGAAGCTGTGCATTTTAGACGTTGAACCTATGGTCTAGTTTGGAGGTAATAATATTAAGGAAGAGATTCGTTTACATAAAATAAATAATGTAATGTACCCAATTAAAAGCATTCACATCATGCGTTACGCAATCCATTTATATGTGTGCAGCAAAAGATAACATGTTCCTCTCTTAAATACGAAATGACATTTTTATCATTAACATTAAAAGATGTCATTTATCAAACTTGATCGCATTATGAGACCAAACCTTATATAAAAGCGTAATTTTGATTGTATGATAGTAGATGCCTGGACTTGTCGAGAAGTTGGTTTTACACACGCAAACGACTGCTAGCTTTGACAATACGTGCGCGCAAATGGAAATCTTTGGTAGAATCATTAATTTACTCAGGGACCTATACAACAAACCTTGTTGCATAGGCCCCTGATTAAATCGTTAAATGCATAAGCACCTGAATAGATAAGGAACGTAATAATTTATGTGTAACGTATCTTAGGAAAGTCATGTTTCTTAAACAACCATGAAATACGGGTCAGAGTATATTTTCGAAGCGATAACCAACAGGTTCGCTTCATCAGACAATAATTCTTGGATTCCTCAACACTTTTGGCGCGTTTTTCGGAACGCGCAGGTTCGCCGCAGACGCTACGGCGCCTCGTGTAAACTGCCGCACAGGTGTCCTATGGATCCACACCCGCCCAGGCTTATCTTGACTGCCGAAAATGTTTGACAGACGGTTTCTTCTTGGAACACACGTCTCTTTGTTGGCGAATTTCTCTTAATTTAATACAAGCATTCTGCGTTGGATTACTTTTCCGAGCCGTGTGAACAGATATGATGGTATTTTCAGATAGATGTGAATCATGTGCTAGTGTGAACAGGCAGTGCCTTTTGCGATACACACTTTTCTTGTGTGGCACTTCTGATATTCAAACAGTGATGAAGACGGTACATTTTGTAATAATAATAATGAATTCAAGTGCATCGGTTACACATTTGTACTTTTAAAAGTTTAACAAGAAATTAACAAATTAGTTTTTACTTAGATGTTCATTCCAATACTTTGATTGCCAATCTGCCAAAAATTAAATAAAAGAGAAACGGAAATTTTAGCATCGGAGGGCGACCTCTTGAAGGTCACCATTCGGTATATACCAACCAGAGCCTTGCTGATATGGTTTTGAAAATGAAAGTGAACGTCGCTGGTCTCAGAAACAGTACAGATAGGCATTAAACAATCCAGCGTTTACAACGTTACCACAAGTTAGAGTAAAATATTTGTGACATTTAAACGCAACGATTTGTGACAGGAATAACTGTTTTACTTCCCTTCTCAAACAATAAAATACATGTATCAAATTAGTTGCATCGTCGGATACCCACGACTAATTCATTCCGTTACTCTCCAGCATTAGATCGATAAATGGAAAGTAGCGGAATGGGTCGAACGTGGGTATCCGACGATGATTAGTTGTAGAGTGCACAACATCAACGACATACTGTGTCTCGAAAAGGTACGCGTTTCTTCCTGAGATAGAAGTAGTTTTTTTTAAACAACGTATTCTTTTCTTCTTCTTTTTATAAATGTCATCTTAAGATATTTCTGTTTGGCGATTGTGAACGCTTTTGTAGATTTACCGAGATTTACCTGTACTCAACGACATGCGACATGTGGAACATGAATCATTGTACCAAATTCGTACGAAGCTGATTTCAGTAGCTATTTTGACATTTTCTTTACGATTCAGTTTATAACTTAAATGTCACATTCTGCGCTCTTTAAAATGAACGTGTTCGGTACATATTTGAAGTACACGTTTGATCTTTAATAAAATAACAGGTTCTTTATGCAGATAGGCATTTTACCAATTCATATTCTAGAATGTTGTAACAGCCCATTCCATATCTACTGCCCGAATATCGCGAAATGGTTGGTTTAAAGAACCATGGATTCCGTAGTTTAAGCCGTAAAGTGTCGTCCCTGATTAGCCTGTGGGGACTGCACAGGATTATCGAGAACAGCACTATACGCACTTGAATAAAGCCATGTTTTCCCATAGCGAGGCTCATTTTTGAGTCAGCGTTTTCTCTTCAAATTACTAACATCAGCATTATCGAACCATATTTATCTGACATAAGGAATATTCAAATATTGTTCCACTGGTAGGCATTTACAAATAAATGTACTCAAAATTCCTTTAATGTTGCCTGCGTTCTCGCATGCATTCCTTCACGCGGATGACATTTTGTGCAAATATTACAAACCTCTCCTTCGGAGCAACATCACTAGCCGCCATATTGGAATCACCTGACTTAAAGAGTGCATTTTCCCAGTTCAAAATGTGGCCCTCAGACTTTGCGTAGACAGAGCGGCGCCGAACAAAAACGTGCACAGGTGTCCCGAAACTTATGTTTTATCATTTTATCTATTGCCGTATGTTTGTTGTTCGTCTTATATATGATACGCAGATGCGAAAAATACAAGTCAGGAATTTGCTGGCGCCGATTCCCAGTATATGTCTAATAGCTAACACAAGGTCGTACTGTGTTGAAAGTGAACATGAAAGCAAATGGGAGTATTGATAAATATAAAATTGATAAGAAAAAATGCCAATAAGAGTAATTTCTTTTTTGAAGTGATGCATGGAAAAAGGAAAAGCTTTTTAAAGGAAACATAACAAACTTGAGAGATATAGAATTAGGTTTTTCGTGTGTACAATTTTCCAACAGAATCTTTCATCTTTGATTCTTTCTTTTTTTCAAAGGAGTTGAACTCTGTTAATGGTCATTAAGGACACGTGGTGTTTACCGGTAGTACAATCTCATTCGGTAAACCAATGGCCTTGCACCTGCAACTTCCGGCGGCCTTAATGTTTAATGGAGTACTTGGAAGTTGGAATGGTTCTGTGTATTCCCTTCTATGTATTCAAAATAAAAAAAAAACTCGATGCAATCGAAAAATAATTCTCATAGAGTTTCTCTCCTTTATACTTACACAAAATTGGCAGTGAATTAGGAACAATAAAACTTAGTTTATGCTAGACATAGGAAATATGATTGATAAATATACAAAGTTTTGAAAGACAAGTAATAATAAGGAAATCAATAAGGAAATAACACTTACCTTTTGGCCGGGGGCAAAAAGCTATGCACGTGCAAATGCGTATTTATCATATGCACATCCTTGCTGCAGTTTCAACGTGATTTTAATAACTTAGCGTTGAAATTGTAAATTGTTATGGTTATGAACTGGGATGAGTGGCTCAAAACTTTAACGACCAGTTAAGCTTACGGCGGTTAACTTTTAGATCAAGTTATTTATGTTAATTAAATTTTAATTCTTTAAACTTTGAGTTCATGAAAACACATACTTATAATCGAATACTATTTGTATCTTTGATAAGCGTGTACCCTGTTATATAAAATTTATTTATGTCTAAAGTCGACAGGTTATTATCTTAAACCGAAGTTTTGAGCAACCGGGTCCATATTTTCCTTTCTTAGAGTTCTAAAAGCTGTGTAACTAGCTAGTCGCAATCGCAAATCGATTATATAATTGAACATAAAACACCTGTTCGTAGTTTTAAATAATTAGCGTATGCACAATGTTATATAATGACATTAAGTTGTCCTATGGAACAATTTTTAATAAACAATTTAAACATCTACTCGTTAACATAAAGTCAGAAACGATTGCAATGGAATCCGCCTTGTAACCGAGAAGCCCCGGACAAGATCCCCACTCGAGAAGTGCTCTTGATATCGCCTTGTAACCGAGAAGTCCCGGACACGATACCCACTCGAGAAGTGCTCTCGATATCGCCTTGTAACCGAGAAGTACCGGGCACGATCCCCACTCGAGAAGTGTTCTCGATATCGCCTTGTAACCGAGAAGTCCCGGACACGATCCCCACTCGAGAAGTGCTCTCGATATCGCCTTATAACCGAGAAGTCCCGGACACGATCCCCACTCGAGAAGTGCTCTCGATATCGCCTTGTAACCGAGAAGCCCCGGACAAGATACCCACTCGAGAAGTGCTCTCGATATCGCCTTGTAACCGAGAAGCCCCGGACACGATCCCCACTCGAGAAGTGCTCTCGATATCGCCTTGAAACCGAAAAGTCCCGGACAAGATCCCCACTCGAGAAGTGCTCTCGATATCGCCTTGTAACCGAGAAGTCCCGGACAAGATCCCCACTCGAGAAGTGCTCTCGATATCGCCTTGTAAGCGAGAAGTCCCGGGCACGATCCCCACCCGAGAAGTGCTCTCGATATCGCCTTGTAACCGAGAAGTCTCAGGCACGATCCCCACTCGAGAAGTGCTCTCGATATCTTTTCAATGAAAAAAAGTACTGGATCTTTCCCCAAAGAGGACTCGATAGTGACTTTAAAAAACAAATTAATGCTTGCGATGATGTTAATAAACTATTCAAAAAAAAATTACAGGCAAATGCACATTTAGATCTCCGTATGTATATTATGCCATATACAATGACGAATTTTCTTTGCGTTCTTACTCAATCAGCCTACTCGAAACGTTCAAAGTTTAAACTAATTTTGCACAAGGTGTACTGGTTTTGTGTCAGATACAAGTAAGAGTCTGCGAGGAACGTTATGCATAACAAAATCGTTGGAATTATTAAGAAATGGAGAGATTGGGTAGAAGATGTGGCAAACAACTTACATTTTAAATATATTGACGAACACAGCACTCAAAACGCGGTCGCCAGTACTTCGAATAAATGCCATTCATAAGTGTATGTTTTAAAGTTCATTCATGATTTTCGGTGAATTTAGGTGGGTTGTCAGAAACGCACCAAAATATCAGTCACCAAAGCACTAAACCGAGGTCGCGAATGTTGTGTTTATTTCCTTCTGCCTGGCGCCATGGAGTAACCGAATTTAAAGAAAAGGACTTTGTACTTGATGGTTTGTTACTTTTCAGTTTATCCGTCGCCTGCAACAAATGTCAACCGTTGCGTCATGGCTGCGACTGTTTCGACGTGACGACAACGCAAAGGTGCTTGTGACTCGAGGTGCCTACCCTTTAATGGCCGACATTTACTTTGGCGCCCCGCGTTTCTGGTAGTTGGTGTTTAGTACGGTATGATACCGTATCTGAAGTAATCACGGATGATACGTGCGCTCTGAGGCGCCTGCAATTGCTCTTTGACCGATGCCACGATGACAATTATTACGAAAACACCATTTTTTTTATAGAACTTATTCAATTAACGAATCTCAATTGCTCCTAATATATATATATTCTAGTATCTGAAGACGTGTGAAATGTGTTGGTCACTTTACATGTGCTCGAGCCAGTGACTCTCCAAATGTGATGCAACTTGGTAAGATGTTTCAAGAAAAATATTTGCTGAGCATTTTAATTAACTATGCGTCCGAAAAGGACAGTTATGTTCATAAATTATTTACATCTTTTCTGTATAATGTATTTTTGCAAAAGTCGAAGACATAAATAGTGTTTCAACATATCACGCGATTTATCGTGTCAGTAAAACGTTTGCATCACACGTGCAACTCATCACTGGTGCTGAACAGACGACAATGGCGTCGCACTATTTAGGTACACGGCGTTCACTTTTAAATGTCGGGCTTCACAAGACGCCACAAGTATTGCATCACTGGCGCCAGTCCATAAATAGACTCAAAGACCGCCGAAATTGGCTCCGGTGTTGTTATCGAACATCTGTACCGAAAGTACAACTGAAAGGGTCTTTTAGTATTCGGGCATGACTCACAAATTGTGACCGCCTCCTTCCCTCCTAGTCATGTTATAGGAGAGAAGGACCGAAGGAGCATACACCCTCTGTGACAATTGTCAGACTTCGGTTGTTGAAACTTCAACTATATTTTTTTAATTCGATTTGCCGTTTTTTGTCAGTCTATAAATAATGACCATACGAGCCATTAAGAGGAGTATGATGATGCTGTTCGTTGTGCTGTTTAAACTGAATTGACCTTAAATGTACTTAATCACTAGTTGTTTACGTGTCTTTAGAGTGCAATTAATCATATTTCTAATACTAGTAGTCTGAAATAATTAAAGAAGCAAGAAAAAAGTTGAATAAAAGTATATCCTAACCAGATATGCGAACCCGGGAGTTTAATATGAAAAAAAAAACGCGCTACCACTAGACCACGCAAACTTTTTTTCTGGACATGTAAATGTTATGTATGCAATACACGTACATGTATTTGCAAATTATCGATGAAAAGAGTTTCAAACGCTTTATCATTTTTAAAGATTTCGCTAGATGATTATTCATTAATAAAACAATATTGTTTAACATGTTTCCAAGTCAAGAATATTATTTCGCTTGTTTGAATATAATGTATTCAGTCATTTTGAATATTTGACTTTTTTGGAAGGGCGATGCCAAATTGCGAACACGTCCTTTTACGTTTGAAGTGAGACAGTAGTAATATTAATTATTACTTTTGTTAATAAAATGCTGATGATGATGTTGATTGTGTTATATAAAAAACAGCATACATACATATAATACATACAACGTTCCGTTATACACATTTATTATTTAAGTAATGGCAAGGCTATTATGTGTTCCGAGAGAAGATATTTATTGGAACAACATTTAGCAAACTTGAACATAAAAGCCAATGTTTGATTATTTAATTTTTTAATATTTTGTAAATCTTATAGATCAACACTTACATTCTTTGAAACAATACCACAACCATATGGTATTTACAGACACAGCACATATTTATGTATCGCATGCAAACCAAGTAGATATACCAGTACATTTATAGTTCAATGTACATCTATATAAAGCCAAATTCGTCACCTCCCCGCGAAAATGGCCAACCTCAATATTTACAAGTTTCCAGGAGAAGGAAAAAACTTCATATTTTCTTTAAAAATTACAGAATGAAGCTTAAACTTTGCATGATGACTTTTTAAATGTCCCTACATGTTTCTTATAAGGAAATATAAACAACAATTTTATAATAACTCAGTAAGGGAAAATGTTTCGACAAAACATATATGGAAAACAATTAATTCTCTTGCACATCCAAATCCTCCCCTCACTCTGCCATTAACACTTGACGTAAATAATACAACCATTGACAGCATTCCTGAGATCTTAGACACATTCAACACACATTTCACTAACATCTCTGATTTGATCACCAAAACAAAATTTGAACCATGTCATTATGAAAAATTCAAAACATATCTCAGTGATAAACTTAAAACAGATGTATTTGAAATTGCACCAATAACAGTATTCGAGGTCCGTAAAATAATCGACTCTCTAAAAAACAATAAAGCACCTGGCCTTGACAATATTGGTCCTGATATACTCAAACATTGTGGTGATTCCATTGTCGACCCAATAACATCAATCATAAATAAGAGCATTCAAAGTGGAATTTTTCCGGACAGACTTAAGAATGCATATATATTGCCTGTGCATAAAGAATCAGATAAAAATGATCTAAACAACTATAGACCCATTTCCATACTCCCTACTATTTCTAAGATAATTGAAAGGCACATTTCAAATCAAATGAAGTCATTTTTTGAAAAACATCAATTATTGCATACTTTCCAGTCTGGTTTTCGTCAAAATCATTCTTGTCAGTCATCATTGATTCGACTTATAGATTCTTGGCTACAAAACATAGATTCTGGACAAATTGTAGGGTCAGTATACCTTGACCTCAAAAAAGCCTTTGACTTAGTAGATCATGATATTTTGCTTAACAAAATGTCTATGTACCATTTCTCTGAGAGTGTGCTTACCTTGATGCAGTCTTACCTATCTAACAGACAACAATGCGTCAAAGTCGGAACACAAAAATCATCTTTTAAAACTATAAAAGCCGGGGTACCACAAGGATCAATTCTCGGCCCTCTTCTCTTCCTTGTATACATTAATGACATGCCGTTTTTCCTTCAAAAGGGAACGTTAGATCTTTATGCAGATGACTCTACCTTACATGTAGCTGACGTTGGCATTAAAAACATTCAAAGTACTTTGCAAAATGACTTAAATATAATATCAAATTGGTGCTCTTTTAACAATATGTTAATACACCCAAACAAAACTAAATGCATGGTATTATCCAGTGCTAATAAATCTACAGACACCTTATTACTTAAAATCAACAACATTGTTATTGAACAAGTTGAACATTATAATTTACTTGGAGTAACTGTTGACAAACATCTCACTTGGCAACTGCATATAAATAACGTCTGTCGAAAGCTCAACTCAAAGCTAGCCTTATTAAAACGGATTAAACCCTATCTTAATTATGAAACAATGAAATTGTTTTTCAATTCATACATCTTACCACACATGGACTATTGTTGTGCAATATGGTGCTCAGCCACAAGATCAAATTTAAAGAAGGTAATTTCGATACAGAAACGAGCTGCAAAAATAATAATGAATAAACCGTTTTCTTCTCCTTCAATTCCAATTTTCAATAAACTGGGCTGGTTGTCATTTGAAAATAGGTGTACATTTCTTGTTGGGACTATAGTATACAAAGTTTTACATGGCTCAATGCCTCATTATTTTGACGACGTTATTTTTGTATCGAATAACAATACATACTCACTTAGATCCACCACCCACAACGATTTATCATCTGTTGCATTTAAAACCAATTACGGAAAGCGTACTTTTGCCTATTGTGCGAGAAATATTTGGAACTTTATTCCAAATAATGTAAGACAAGCACCTTCACTTATTTCCTTTAAAGGGCACTTTAAAAATCATTTGCTACAAACGCAAAACTTGTTTTGATGTGTATGTGGATTGTATCGATTAAAATACCGTTTTGGGGGTATTTTTTCCCTTCTGTATGCTTTGTGACTGTCTGTTGATATGAAAGAATGAAATATTTATTATTTATTATTATTGTTATTATTACTATTAATTATTATCATTATCATTATTATTATTATTATTATTTTATTATTATAGTCATGTTGCTTTTGTAATTATTTTAAGGCTGACGGCAGTATGCTAGACATTGTTGAGTTATATTTACATATACTGTGTTTTTGAAGACCACATTGTAAAAAAGAAATGTTATTTTCTTAATGTGATATCTTCGTGAAATAAAGTTATTATTATTATTATTATTATTATTATAAAGTTTAAAGTGAAATGTGACTTTTTTTGAAAAAAATATGAGAAAATTGTCTAGCTTAAGCTTTGACTCAAGCTTAAAGCGCTTGAGTTAGACAATTTTCTCATATTTTTTTCATCCGCCGCATTTACTTTGGAAATTTTCGCATTTACATTGGAAATTTTCGCACACATTCACATGGGTATAACTTTTTAAGCCGATAGGATAGGACCTGGGAATTCTTCGCTGGAGAAGCGGGCTGTTTTTACCTTTGCAAAAATGTAAAAACACGTTTTCGCGCCAAAACTGAGATTGGCCATTTTCGCGGGGAGGTGACGCAATGTTTTATGTTACTGTCATAAATATGCGATGCATGCCAATTTGAATTATCTGACATATTTTTAAACCAGGGTATACATCAATTCCAGATTTAAATTAACTACTCTTTGTATAGTATGATAATAATGCATGCTGGTTATAATAAAATGTCTAATTGCATTTTTCACGAAATACAATGTAACAGGTAAATGAATTCCCCAAATCATCTGCCGCAAGGAAACAACACAGTATTGAAACCATGTTATATGTAACTGCGGTTAGGCTACACATACGGTGTGATAATTATATAATATACATAACAAAAAGCGTTAAATATGCAATGATTGTTACTGACCAATGGGGTCAACACCTTGGTGTAGTAAGCGCGGTGGCGATGCTTGGGGAAGGGGATGTGGATAACCGGTTTTAGGAATGTGAATCGCGCTCTGAGAAAACGGGGTTAAATGCATGTGCGTAAAGTGTCGTCCCATATAAGCCTGTGCATTCCGCACAGGCTAATCATGGACGACACTTTCCGCCTAAACTGGATTTTCGTCAAGAAAAGTCTTACTTTAAACAAAAACTACCATACAAGCGGAAAGTAACGTCCCTAATAAGCCTGCGCAGACTTCACAGTTCGCATGCATTAAACCCCCTTTTCACAGAGCGATGCTCGTATCGAATCGCACACTTGGTCCATACTTCCAAGATTAGTTTTTTGCAAACTTCATTTCTTCACAAGAGATACGTAACGGTTCTGCAGTTAAAATTGTGACAACAATTCAAACTGTGTATAAGTTTTTGCTAGTCTTCAACGAACGTTGTTCTCGTTCAGCATGGCAACACTGAGCGCGAACGAATCACGTGCTAACCAATTAAAAGGTAACCATACGTCTAAAACTATAGAATTCGTGGAAAAAGTCACTTAGAAGCGTTTGTTCGCAAGGGAATGTCGTAAACATGATCCGGTCACCTCAAAATTAGCTACAAATCAGTATCTTAAACTTTACATCACGTGTGGAGATTTCTTGATATTGACTGATCTTGCGCGCAAAAAAGCAACACATTTTGAATAAGAAAGACACCCTCCTCCTCCTCCTGCTTCTCCTCCTTCCTCCTCCTCCTGCTCCTGCTCCTGCTCCTCCTCCTACTATTTCACTCCTCCTTCACATCATCATCATCACCATCGTCATCGTCGTCTTCGTCGTAAATAATTACAACAATCAATAACAACAACAAGCAGGTAGTATATGCCATTGTTAAACGTCAAAGTCTTGAAACCCTCAGCACATCTGCGAAGACAGAAAACTTTCGACCTTAGGCCGAAGATCTATCAGTAGACAATCATTTGTTAATCATCACATTTACTTCTGCTTAGACCAAATTTACTTACTTTATTTTGAACATTATTGAAATTTCGTTATAGTAATATTGTCATACATGATGCAAATGTTGCTTTTATTGTAATCTTATAAAAAAAACAAAAAAAAAACAAACAAAAAAACACAACAACATATAAAAGATCAGCACACTTCATATATTCAATAATAACAGCTATCGATAATTACTCCTAAAATCGCCAGTTAAACAGTTTTCATTGCAATAATTACTGTTCAACAAAACGCACGGATGCAACCATTGTGAACGTGTTTTATCGTTGTCGACCATCTGTGCTTTTGCCCCTATCTACGTCCGTACCATACAACAATATTGTTATCATCAACATCATATCCCGCTCATAATCAACGAGCCCAGGTGGCTATCTATCTATTTAAATACATATTTTACATTCTTTTCCGCTGATAATTATAAGAGAAAACTAAAGATAAATCATAAGACTATTTGTTGTATCGCTTTTCAATTAGGATGAGTGTTTTTACCATAAGGAGTTACTCAAACTTATCAAAGTATATCAAATTTTACTTTAAATTTATGGGAAACATCAGCCGCATCATATCAATAATTTATTGTTCTCTTAAAAAGCCCCGAAGAAAGAATTTAACTCATGAATTCGGTTACCATTCAGGGGTACATATTTATTTTGTAATAAGAAACGATAAAATGACCATGCACGAATATCATCATTCATAACAACAACAATAACAGCAACAGCTACTACTACTTTGCCTTGTACTTTTCCCCTATTATTGTATGACATTTGGTTGAAAGATAACCGTAATCTCATAACTCGGGTAGCCCCTGTTCTGAGTTCGTATTGAACGCAACATGTGTCAAAAAAAATCATTTACCCCATGAAAGTTTCGCGCGCTTTTCGGGTACCGTCTGTTTCCGTCCAGCTGTCAATCTATAGCTGCCTTGGTCCGGGGCTTTCGGTCAAGCAGATGTACGAACACCAGACGACTGCTGTCAACTTACAGGCGTTTATCAATAATGTGCGATTCCTGCAACAGACGGCAATAAAACGTTTGGGAACGCGCCCCTTATGAACCATATGCGCCCTATTTTATCGATTTCCTCAGTGCGAAGGATTTTAAATCTTTTCATATCCTACCAGACGACAAAAATTTCCCAATTTTCGACAGATTTTCTTAATGAGTCGAGCGATAATAAAATTCCGATAGTAGTATGGAGTTAAATGAAAAAATGGAAATACAAAGCCGGTCGTCTGTTGGCAATTATACCGAAAAGCAACAAAATTTGCGACAACCATTGTCAAATCATTGCAGACTAACAAACGCTATGTGCTACAAAAGTTCCCGCGCTTTTTTGTCAGTTTTGTCTGAAAATTACCAAGTTGGAGAGAAAATTTGTAAAAAAGTTTGCAGGAGACTCAAAATCAACTCGTCACCTGCAGAAGATAATTAATTTTGATCATTATTGAAAACACGGAAGAATAACAGCGGCTAATGAGGGCTACAGCTGCCAACGTCATTTCCAGCCCACGATTCACGTGCGCACGTGCGACCGGGTCTTTGTCCGGCAGACGATATATTGCAGATTCAGAACGAGGTCGATAGCGCCAAGATAATCAAGAAAGCTTCGTTTCCAAACAGTTGAAATACTCGTGCTTCAGCATGTGGTATTTATATACCCATTTTCAGACCGTCATAATTGCACACAGAGAGCAATTAACTGTGTACACGTGTATGAGCATATGTACCAAATTGGCCAATATAAACGATTGATTGCAATTATAACATAGATATTTGGTGAGATATTCATCGACGTTTATTTATTCATATGTACCGATGTACTCGCAAACGTATGCAGAAGTCAGATTCGTTTCAGAAACGATTCGAAGATATATTTTTCAATGGGTATGCCGACCGGAACTGAGAATGCCAAATATGTACTCATACATAACTCGCGTCTGCCATTGATTCAATAAGGTTTTAAAACTTGACGCCACACAGTGTAACATACTAGTGTCGTTTTAAAGATATACATTGTATTAAAATTGCAGTAACAACAAGTGTATCATATGACCTAAATAATTATTGGTTTAAAACTGAAAACCATTTTTATCGTATCTTCAACAGACACCACCACTTCTAAATTTTTCACCACAACGACTTCAACTTCGACCACCACCAGCGCATCGGTATCATTATCATCAGCAGCAGAAGCATTATCATCCTCATCATCATCATCACCACTACAACACAAATCAACACCACCACGGCCATCATCATCACCATCACCATAAATCATCACCTTCATCATCATAGTCATTATAATCATCATCACCATCATCACCAACACCATTACCATATTAGACTTTGTATTTTTGTATTATTTTCCTTCTTCCTCTTCTTCACCAACGATTGTTTCATTTCTTCAACACTATTGTCGTCGTCGTTGTGAGCAGCGGTTGGAGGAACTGAAAATGCCTGCCGGAAATATGCTACTCGCTGATGGATTAGTCGTCTGAAGAATGGAGAAAGGGTACACAAAAAAACTTGAACAAATGTCAACGAGGAAAATGTTTGTTCATGGATTACAAATGTCAAGAGATTTCGCCACATTTCAAGTACAATATCGAAAATGTACATTCGTATCAAGTATTCAATAATTGCTTATATAGCGCCTTATTCAACTGGGAGGAATCTTTCCTTAATGCGACAATAACGCGCTTGAACATTTGTGAATTTTCAGCGAACTAAGTGGTGTCTGATTGTTCTTTGTTATGGATGTAAGTGGCCCAGATGTTCAAATGACATAGACCGCTCACAGCATGGGAATTTGAGGCTTCGGATCCTTAGAAAAATCATTGAGTCCCAATGATAACGCGACGAGGGCACTTAACAATGTTATCTTGCAAATAAATAAATAAAGTGTTCCTTATGGCATGCCAGATGACTAACGTTCACGTGCACTATTCTAGTGTGCTAAGCAAGGAAACAACGACGCAATATTGTAGACCCTTAACCCATGTATGCCTAGCGTCTAGAAAAAAAAGGCCTTGGCAAACAGCGTAGACCGAGATGAGACGCCGCATGATGCGGCATCTCATCAGGGT
>VMBQ01004093.1:78753-89314 GCA_007657795.1 Dreissena rostriformis | reverse complement strand
AATCGAGATATTGAACTTTCCTTTATTAGCCGCGTTCCTGGAAAACTGGGCTGAATGCATGTGCGTCAAGTGGAAGTGCGTTAAGATGATATGTTTAACACGAGGCAGCATTAGGAATTGGGATCTTGCAATCTGAATGTCTGAATACACTGTCAATCATATCGTTGGGTCAATTCGAGAACTAATTGCATGTCCCATGTCTTAATAAACGATCAATATTATCGTATTGCTGCATTTGTTAATAAAATACAGCAAGATAAATTATGTATTTAAGGGGACATTTTGAAATAACATTGCTTGTACAGAAAGTATATCAATAAACACGTGCTCTCCATTTTAAACTATAATGTGCGTTGACCAGATATCGGGCTTTGGATAATTGCTTGACATCTTTAATGGAACAGCTCCCTAACTAGACAACATGTGATTGGATTTTACGCTTTCTGGTACCGGAATTATTGATATAAATAACATCAGCGTTTCTGTAATTGTATTACTAAAGGTCCTCACGAAATCTCCGTCAGAAAAAAAACTTCGCCAAGAATTATTGCATTTTAGTTTTCTAAGTTTAAGTACGAGTATTTAAAATGATATCAAAACATTATACAAAATAAATTACATGGTGTTGATAAATTTTTAGAATGTGAAAGGCGATAAATTCAAGCTTTAATTTTATGAAAACACACAATTTGGTCAGTCGCCAACGTAAAATTAAATGTATACAATTATTTGGACTTGCAAGGCATTCTAGAGACTATAATCTGAATATGTAGTTTTGTGTTTACAGTACTTAGAATCTCTATGTTTTTGAACTGTTTGACCTGAAGTGTAATTCCTTTCCAAAAAATACAGTTTAAAGTCATATATAACTTTTGAAATCATAATGTAGATGTTTTACGAGTAATTAAGTTTTAAGTATCATTCCTTGAAGCCGTTTTTTTCTGTGAAAACATTCATTAAATAATACATTTATCGGAATAAATAATAAAACACCACTTGTGTTAGCGGTGAAGTTGTTAATGCCCCCATTGGGAACATTTACTATATAACTGCCGAATCTAAAAAATGTTAAATTTGTGTTTTACTTTGAATAAGTTTTAAATACACCATGTTCATATAGTAAGTAAAAGACACTATTTATTCACAAGTTACTTATTTTTCCTATCAACCATACATACGCTTTCTTAAGAAATAGAACATACTTTCTATTATCTTGGCTTAATACTGATTGCACATTCTTTATCCGTGTTTCAATGTGGTCAGTTTGTTATCGACAACTGATCTATACCAACAGGGGATGATGTAAATGAAGAATCGTCAAGAGAGCGTAATTTTTTTTAAAGCCATCTGGCTGCCAAAGTTTGGGTCATATTTATAAGGATGTTCCATTTTAGCCTCGTTCTGAGAGAACTATGCGTAATGGGTCTAAAGTGTCGTCCCGAATTAGCCCGTGCTGTACGCAGAGCTAATCAGAGAACACAGTTTCCGCCTTCACCGGAATTTCGTTTAAAGGTAACTTCGTTTAAAAGAAAAAAATCCATTAAAGCAGAAAGTGTCGTCCCTGATAAGGTTGTGTGGACTGACCACCACAGTGTCTTACTTGCAAAATTCTCTTTAACGGCTTAAATTTTAACAACAAGCATCCCTTTCCGTGGAACCGATCATTAACATCTGTGATTCAATCCTTCAAATCGGTTAATTTTATTTTTCAATTCCGTCTGAAACTTTATCCCTTAAAGTTAATCCAAACCCGTTCTTCTTTTTTGATTAAAGTTTAAATGACAAGGTGGCAGCTTGAATGTCTTATGACGGTGCTCCATGATAATTTTGTCAACGACGTGTCTTTTTTTTATCTTTGAATCTTTACAACTTGCCATTTTTCTTCATTTGCGGAAACGGCAAACCCGTCCGTTTTGCGAATAAGATATCAACACAGCTAAGTAAGATAAAAGACATTTCCAAGGTAAACTTGAAGTTTTCGTGGTATAACGAGCCTTTCAGACCTATGCTTAAGAAGAAAAAAGCCTTGTATACGTTGTTATGATTCTGCTTTCAGAAAACCCAAGTAATATAATAGTACTCCCCCATGCTAACATAGCCTGTTGTATAATGGTTTCGGCAGTGAAACCATTAGTAATACGAATATATGATGTCGGTAAGCAGTATTTGATGGTGATGTACAAAACAATATGTGGATACGTATGTCATATACCAGGTTGTGTCTATTTCAAATATTCCATTTGGGTCTCGGACATTCAACAATACAAAAAAAAATCTATTTCGGAGACGAGTAAATAGAGAATAACAGGTTACTGTCTGATCTTTTTGCAATATATCAGGCAAGGCTTAGAATAATATTACGGCGAGGCTTGCCGAGCCGTTATTTTATTCGTGCCGACCCTGATATATTAAAAAAAGATCAGACAGTAACCTGTTTTTCTGTTTATCATAAGTCCCCGTTTTAAAAGAAATAATTAAAACAAAATCGCTACGACGCTGCATTTTTAGCGGGAATGAGTATGATCGTTGACGTTTGACTTGTTACTTATGACATCATGAGCATTTGCGCATAATATTTGTAAAATATGTTTTTCGCTGTTTTGTTTGCTTTTTGTGTCTAAAATATAATACATTCTGGTATCAAAGTGTTTGTTTTGTTGAATCTGATTTTATTTTACTAAGCATGATCACTTTATAGTTCATTTCGAGTAAAATGACTTACATCCAAACATCGACTGATTTAACAACTTCCTGTCGAACATGACGTCATCAGCATTTACACATTCATTTTAAATATTTTGAAAATACGTTTTTTGCTGTTTGTTGTTGCTTTCTGTGGATAAAATGTAATACATCTTGGTATCAAATTGTTTGTTTTGATGAATCTGATTATTTTTTACAATAAAATATAACTTCTTTGTTAAGTCTTAGTAATATAACACATCGACTGATATCAGAACTTCCTGTTGAACATGATATAAAAAATATATCATGCAACGTTATATCAGTCAGATATCAATGCAGTGTAATGATAAAATAATTTAAGCACGGCAAAGTAAAAAATACAACTTTATTTAAATTCAGAAATTGTATTTATTTTTCATTGTATATTTCCTTGGTATGTTTCTCATTTTCGGAACATATTTGTCAGAAACGTTTAGTCGTAATCTACACTTGTCGTACGATGTTTAATAAGATAGGACCCTTCTTCCCTTTTAATTAACGTTTTACACAACTTTTAAAATACAGCCATGCACTCATCTCATTTAGAACTAGTGAGAAGTGTTCTCGTGTTAAGTAGTCTGTTTTTGTTTCAATTTCCAAATATTTTCATTTTTTTACGTAAAAGGGTGCTGAAATGCCAAGTAACTTATTTATACTGTAATATGCTTACTGCTTTTAAACTAATTGCGGTTGTTACTTGTTGCCTATTTCTATCGATATTTCGATATGAACGTAATTAAACTATTGCTGAAAACTAAACCAGCATGAACAGTGTCGATAAAGGCTAGCGAATCATTTGCAACCACAAGCTTGTCGTGCTGTTAATAATAAAGAGCATATTTTAATTCAATCTTAAGTTATCCAAAGTATTACTTTATCTTCTAAAGTGAAGATAATCCCTACTGTAGGTTTTATTTTTGTTGTCAAGTATGTGTAATAAGTTAGTGTACATTTGAAATACATAATTTGAGATTCACAAGTTAGACACAAATACTATTGGTACACGGCTAATTTCGCACAATTGACACGTCTTTACTTTATACAGCAGACTTGGCCATCAATATTAAGTGCCTTATAATTTGCTTGGTGCCCGTAACGTCCTGTGCAGAAGCCGGCAATTTTCCCGGGCAAAAACACAATATGTCCAAGTAAAATTTGTTTATTGATGTAACATTTCTTCCGAACAGTTATATTGTCCTACGCATACTGCACATATTCAGCGCATGCGTGGCAGTATTTGCTGATAGTTAATTTTATTTGTAAAATACTATTTTCTATTTTAGTTTGTTGTGGTATACTCAGGAGTAAAGGCGCGTAGGAATGAAAGCACAAGAGCGAATCACGAGCGATTTGATACAATTCATCTTTGTTCCTGACCTTGAGGTCGATTCGAACTATGCTCGAAATTCTGTGGGTTATTCGACAATAAAGTGTGATATACTAGTTATTCGACACTAAAGTGTGATATACTAGTTATTCGACAATAAAGTGTGATATAATAATGATCCTAACAGGGTCATACTTAATTTTTGGTTGCTTTTGCAATGATTTAAAACTGAGAACTATATTGATCTATACCCCCACGACATGTTTACAAAGTATATTCTTCCTAACGAACGTATAACGTCATCCGAAAATTACAAAAATGTAATAATGTTAGAATCTACAATAAGAAAGACAAAGATAAAATAATAATATGCATGTGTCACCTGTGTGGGAAATTTTCACGCTATTTAGTATGTAACATATTTAGATGCATGTTAATAGCGGATATTGAACAAGATTAATGGACTTAATCTGCATGCCAGTTACAATGTTCCTATCGTAATGGGGCTGTTTGTTCCTATCTGAAATTGAGCTGTTCACTCATTCAAGAAATACAGTGCCCCAAAGGTATTGATTTCCATATAAATCATCCATAGATGGCATAGGGTCATGTCCAGACTCAAAATATTGCTCCTTTCATAATAATAAGAATGCCTACCAAAGAATGGATCTTACCTGGAGCATCTGATAATCAATAATTTTGAGAAAGGTTGGCGACTTTGAACCGAAGAACTGGCGTTGAAAAATAAACTAAATGTTAGGGCTTTTTACAAAGCAATTTTAAGAAATGTTAATTGCATAGATGGCGACGTGTATAAAGTGTCCAAAGCCGTTGAGAGGATTTTAATCTCAATTTAATATTATTAGACCAGTAAGAATATAAAGATATCAAATTATACAATGTTTCGGAATATATTACCGAGTGAGAATCTGAATGCATAATTTGATACTGGGCCTGCGTGGCCTTTGTCGTCTTGGTCTCTTGAATGACTGTAAGTTTGTCCGTATGTCGTATTTTAACAGCACGAACACTGTGTGTTTTTTGCAGCGCTCTAATTGCTGGAGTATCAAAGTGATTTATGAAACTATAACATAATACGAAAACTCATATGTACTGTATTCTCGATTAAGTGTGTGATGTAAAGCTACGCATTATAATCCTTGCAGCAGCTTTAATATTAGGTATTATTTTTTAACGAAATTCATCATTCCTTATTTTTTCTTGCGCAATAATGTTTAACGTATGTGTACCTTGTACTAACCACTAATACGTGTTACCAGAGACTTTAAATTTGGATTAGTCAAGCCTAAACGTTGTTTTATCTATGCTTTTATTGTTTTGAATATGTTAAAACACATATAGCGGAATAAACAATAAAACAACAATGTTGTTGTATTTTACTGTCTTCGCTTAATATTGATTGTCTTAATCCGTATTCCAATGTGGCCAATTTGTTCACAACAGTCCAATTATCGGTAAATGGAGGGATATTGCTATGAAATATCCTGTCATATTTCGTATGATTAAACGAGGATTGTCCTGCTACATTTGACATGTACATATGCGTCGCGTTCGTGGCAAACTGGGCTTAACACATTTATGCCTAGTGGACTCTCCCATTCTTCTAAATTGGATCAATTTATTTTCAAAATTAGGGATGTCTAGTATATGTATTTCTATATTAAGAATATTTCTTAACGAATTTTTTTAAGCAAACAGCGCAGACCCTGATGAGACGCCGCATCATGCGGCGTCCCATCTGTGTCTACGCTGTTTGCCAAGGCCTTTTTTCTAGACTCTAGGCATAAATGGGTCAATGCATGTGCGTAAAGTGCCGTTGCAAATAAGCCTGTGAAGTCCGCATATACTTTTCAGGGACGGCACTTTCCGACTTGATTTTCGATAAGAAGAGAATTATTTTAAACTAAAATCCCTTAAAAGCGGAAAGTGTCGTCCCTTATTAGGAAATATCCTGCCATCTTTCGTATGATTAAGAGAGAATAAACGCAACAACACTGTCCTGCTATATTGTATATGGTTATTTTTATCTTCTGTTTTCGTGTGCTGTAGCTATAATCATGCATCTATACAATCAGAAGATGGTGATTTGGAAGAATTGTTCATGAGAGCGTTATTGTTAACAAGCCACCTGGCTCCAAAGTTTACAGTCATAGCGATACAAATGAAGCATTTGAGGCTCACTCTGGGAAAACTCGGCTTTGGGAAATTTGTCGTCTGCTAAAATGTCGTCTGCTGAATTTCTCAAATCAGCATTTTCTTCATTTTTTTTTCAAAGAATACTATCAGAATAGCAAACAGTTTGGATCCTGATGAGACGCCACGTTCTGTGGCGTCTCATCTGGATCCAAACTGTTTGCAAATCCTAAATGCATGTGCGTAATATGTCATATCAGATTAGCATGTGCAGTTCTCACATGCAAATCAGACACGACACTTTCCGCCTAATTGGATTTCGTTTGAAAGAGACTTCCAGTTTATATCTATAAACAGTTATTTTACATATTAAACAAAAAGCATAGAAGTTACACAGTATACTACATTTGCCAGAAGTGATATTCAGTCTGCACAAGGCTTCTTAGTTCAGAAATAAATACAAATAATGATCTTGGTATGCAATATTTGCTGGGATTGTACAAAGAATTATGTAGATACATATGTCCAGTACGAAAACAAGCCTCGCATACAAATACATTACTCATAATTAGTTTTCCTGTTTAGGAGACGAGTATATTATGTAAAGCACGTTAACACGCCATAGTAAAAAACAATGCAACAATATTTAAGTTCAGAATTTGTATTTATTTTCTTTTCAATGTCCCTCAATGTTGAACAATACTGGTTATAAACATGTATTCGTAATGTTTACTTGTCGTACAATATTTAATATGATAGGACCCGGCTTCCATTTTCTATAAACTTTTTAACACGACCGACCGAACACTGCGATGCAATCATCCAATACAAAACTGTTGGAAATTCTCTCTTTTGTTACGTCTAATTTCCCCATGTTTTCATTTAATTATGTAAAAGGATGCTGAACTGCCGAGTGATTTAACTTTATTGTAATTTACTAACTGCTTTTAAACGAATTACCGTTGTTAAGTATTGCCTCTTTCTTTCGAGATACCAAAATAAACGTAATGGCACTATTGTTGAAAACTGAATCACCATAACAAGTGTCGAAAAAGTTACCAAGCCTTTTGAAACCACACGTTGGTCGTGACGTGAATATCGGATAAATTTAAACTCAATCTAAAGTCATCCAAAGTATATCTTAAACTTCTAACGTTAAAAGATAATTCCTAATGTGAGTTTATTTTTTTTATTTTGGTTTTTGTGTAACAACTTCTTTTTAATTATCAATACATAATTTATGGTTCAATAGTTGGACAAAAAAAGTTGGCAAACGGCTAATTTCCCGACTATGGCACGTTTTTACTCATAACAGCAGACTTGGCTATCAATATGAAGTGCCTAATAATTTGCTTAGTGCCCATAACGTCACGTTCAGAAGCAAGCAATTTCTCTGAATAACACATGTCCACGTAAAAATGATTTATTGGTGTTGCAGTTCTTCAGAAAAGGAAGCTTATCCTTCGTCGATACTGAATATAATCATATCATGCATTTCGTTACTTAAGACGAGTGACAGTAGATCTATTTGCTAAAATGTATTTATATTTGATAAATACTATTTATGTAATAGTTTGTTGTGGAATACCCCCACAAGGTCGAGAGTTGAGATATCTAGGAAATTTTTGAATTGATTTCATTTCACGCAACTATGCTACTGACCTTGTGTTTTGCACGTAACCTTGTGAGTTATTCGATAATAAAGTATCTTATAATAATTATACGATCAAAATTACATTCGTTTTTATTTGCAATAAATGAGAACTGAGAGTTATATTTATCCATATCCCCCACGTCTTTATACGAAGTTTATTCCCCAGCCCATAAGAATGAAACATCTTGAAATAACAAGAGTTACAATGACATATATACATAGACATTTATCAAATATTCTTATGCATATGTCACTTTCGTTGAATTGTTCACATAATGTATTTGCATATCTAAAATTTCTAAATACGACGCTATTCATTTAATTGTGATAAAATGGAGCTTTATAGCCTATGCATTGTTCTGAAAATATGCAAAATTTTCAAGATTCCACTGTCAAAACAAATTCACTCAAAGTTAACACAATCAAAAGTTAAATAAAAGAACAAAAACCCTACACAAAAGCCTTATTATTTAGTATGTGAATTATTAAGATGCGTGTTCATGGTGCATATTGAGCACGATCAATGAACATAATCTGCATGCCAATTGAAATGTTCCCATTTAAAATTGAGCTGTTTGTGTCTAACTTAAATTGAGCTGTTTACTCATTCAAGAAATACAATGCCCTTAAAGTCTCGATTTCCATATAAATCATTTAAAGATGACATAAGGTCATGTCTAGACTCCAAATATTGCTCGTTCGTTTCACAATAATAAGATCGCATACCAAAACATTGATAATTGAAGCATCTGAAAATCAATAATTTTGAGAAAGGTCGGCGACTTTGGTCCAAATAAATGGCGTTTAATAATGACTCAAACGTGAGGACGTCTTACATAGAGAGGTTAAGAAATATTTATTTCACAGTTGACGAAGTGTATAAACTGTTAAAAAAAACGTTGAAAGGATTTTAATCTTAAGCTTATAATTCTTAGACCTGTCAGACAATATACATATCAATGTATACAATGGTTCGGGATACTCTACATAATGCGAATCGAGATATTGCACTTTCCTTTATGAGACGCGTTCTGGGAATACTGGGCTGAATGCATGTGCGTAAAGTGGAAGTGCGTTAAGATGATACGTTTAACACGAGGTAGTATTCGGGATTGGGGTCTAGCAATCTGAATGTCTGTACACACTGTCAATCATATCGGAAGGTCGACAACTAATCGTTATTCCAATGTATTAATAAACGATCAATATTTTTTAACAACTTCATTTTTATTTAAAAAAAAACACACAAGATATATTATGTATTTAAGCGGACATTATGGAATCACTGTGCGTGTACAGAAAGTATATCAGTAAACACGTGCTCTCCGTCTTTAAATAGTAAATGTGTTGACCAGATATCGGGCTTTGGATAATTGCTTGACATCCCCAATGGTACAGCTCCCTAACTAGACAAAATGTGATTGGATTTTACGCTTTCTGGTACCGGAATTATTGGTATAAATAACATCAGCGTTTCTGTAATTGTATTACTAAAGGTCCTCACGAAATCTCCGTCAGAAACAATTTCAAACATCGCCAAGAAATATTGGATTTTAGTTATCTCTCCAAGGCAAGATGTTGTTCTTATGCAGCGCGCTATGATATTTGGCACTGTCGTCTGCTGAATGAAGCGAAGACACGCGTCACGATGTTAAAATCGACTCTTCTTTGGAGTTTTTAAGTGAATGGATAATTCTTCTGTATAGCTTCAGTGTTTAATGAATTACTTGGTGTCTTTTAGGCAAATGCGGTTTAGTGTTATAAATAAAAAGCACACCGCGATATCCGACTGTGATATTTAATAAAATATCAAATGTTTCGAAGTAAAAAAGCATATTGTGTAAAGTGAATAAGTGATGAATGATCCCATAACAGCGCATCGGAAGCTTGTCGTCAGTTGTAACACCTACAACAGCAAGTTTCGTGAAGGTTGCCTTTGCAGCGATGAATATAGTAGTCGCAAATATGAATATGGAAAATATGCCGCGTTTTGGACGGACAATGCGTGGTAAATGGGAGATGTGCACGCTGATCACGTGCTGCCTTCTCGCGTTCTTGGGACTTTCAAGTGCTCATTCGGAAAAATTGTCTATACCCGTGGGTAAGTTCCCGAACATTATATTAGCATAGTTCTGAGAAAACTGGGCCTAAGACATGTGCGTAAAGTGTCGCCCAAAATAAGCCTGTGCAGTCCAACTGAACTGGATTTTCGTTTAGATAAGACTTCTTTTAACCGCAAAATACAATAAAAGCGGAAAGTTTCGACCCTGATTAGTCTGTGTGGATTGCACAGGTTAATCTGTGACGATACTCAACGCACATGAATGAAGCCCAGTTTTCCCAGAGGGATGCTCTTTGTTTAGTGCTTCAATATTTACCATGAGTACAGCAGTTAGACGCCAGTATTGCAGCAATGACTATACGACCAGTTACTTGAGATTATTTATGAGAAACTGCATTATGCTTTAGTTTGCGCTTGGCTTAGGATTATTGGTTTATTTTAGTTTATTTTACCACGAACGTTATAATTAAAAAATTATTTTTTAATCTCGTGTAAGAACATTGTATCGAACACATATTTAACGAGGATTTGCCACTACTACTACTACTACTACTACTACTACTACTACTACTACTACTAATTCTACTACTACTACTACTACTACTACTACTACTACTACTACTACTACTACTACTACTAC
>VMBQ01004093.1:23155-77628 GCA_007657795.1 Dreissena rostriformis | reverse complement strand
GGGGGGGGGGGGGGCATATCATGGTAACTATTCCAATCAAATAAATTCATAAACGAGTAGCGATCTAATTATCTTCTTACTCGATGTTTGCAAGACGCCTCATGTTGCATTGATGCTTTCTTGAAGGCCAGGAACCAGTGATATTTCTTTCTTCTGATTTCCCGTAGGACTAAAAACCCATGAACCCCAAATGCGACGCAGCGTCTATTATCCTACAGAATGGACGACTTTGTTTGGCCTGTCATTTGCGGTTAAAGGTCAAATTCAGTTTAGACTTGTGAAAGATTTAACTCGTAAAAATGAATTAATGTCATTCATTCATTTATTCTTAAATTTGAATATATACATGCATTGAATGTATACATTTCCAATGTACCGTACAGTTGTTGGGGGCAGATATTCTTGTAGATTATTAAACGAACCATGGTTCTTTCATCTAGAACAGTTGGGTGATGTAGAGGGCCCTATAGTTGTACATATCTGGCCAGTTTGTTTTTCTGTTATATTTTACTAACAGTAAACCCATAAATTGTTCAGAGCGTGAACGTTTATTTGGTGTAGGCTTCTTGGTAAATAAACGTACTTAATTTGAAGTGTTGTGCATATATCGAGGCTATATGAAACCTATGAAAACACATATATTTGTGTGAATGTAAGTATGACATAAAGTTGAACTTAAGTGGAACTTGCTTTACGATGATTGAATGAACTTATGCAAGTACATGATAACATAATCATTTGCACATTTGAGTCTATGTTATCAGTTTGTGTGTACATATGATTGGCGTTTTTATATGTTTAGTTATTTTGGTGTAGGCGGGACATTGGTTAACAGATTTTTTCGTCAATTGAAAACCCAATAATTATTTTATATTAATCATAGTCATTGAAGGTGTCGAGGAATTAACGTCAAATGTCGAACGTTACGTGTAATAAGTCGATAGTTCTAAGTCGAAGTGCATGCATCGAATGTTATACGGCGAAGGTCAATCGTTGAAAGATTTTTGCCAACATTGCAAATTGAAAACAAATGAAGGTTAAAAATCACCAATGTTTTATGTAAAAAAAAAAAAAAAAAAGTATAAAATAATGATAGCTATCATAATATACCTGCAATCGAATAAAACTTTGCCTTCGAGTCGCCAAGTGCTCTTGGAAATCTGATTCGATGTACGCCCATTCGCGCCAGCAGTTTTACAACACATTTGACAGATCTGCATACAGAGGGCGCTGAAACTCCATGCACATCCCTTATTACAACATAGTGGGCTCCCGATGCCAAAACATACAGCGTTACCAAAACGCTCAAAAGTGGTTGGAGAGGTGACGAGCGTTTGGTCGGCCTCTCTAAGAAGGGGAACACCACTTCAACAATGTCCATTATTGTTCTACTTTGGAAACGATATCGCCGAAAAACTTCTTCGTCCGACAGGATTTCAAGCGGAATCAACCTATCTTGAAAAACTCGCTCTACCCTGACAACTCTTTGCAACTGACGAAAACGACGCCGTATCTCCGCCATATTTAAGTCGCAATAACAGACTTTATCCTGCTCCGTACTTGGTTTAAAATGACGTACTTAAGCCATTAAGTTAATCCCGTAATTTTGTTCGTGAAATCGGATTATGTAACGCGATCAGCTTATGCTCGTTTTTACCAGCTAAAGTTTAATCTTTATGACTTAAGAATTTTCGAGAAATCGGGGCCAGTCGACGATGTTTTATTCGTCGAAGGATGACATCGACGTCGACAGTTATATGACGATTGTAAAACGCTTTATGTATTCCGATAAAGAGAGTAATTAGTTCACAACACTTAGTACACATACTTAAGTAAGTAACTGCTAACTGATTTGCTTGAATCCGAGATATCTCGAGAATGACCGTAAACAAAAATGTCACGCACAAACCCAAAACAAATTAATGGCCATGGCGGGATTAGGTCGTACGAATCCCTGATTTACAGTCAATCTGTCTGACAACTGAGCTTGCCGAAACTGCAAATTCATATCTGAACAAAGTGAAACACAATATCCTTTAAGATGTTTGATTCGTTTTGTCATGCAATAGATGGACAGTGTGTCGACACGCAGGTCTAAATACGTCTGTCCGCATAAAAACTACAATTTGTCAAGAAATATTATATGACTCTTCCTTTCCGTCTGCACGGAACAAATACGTAAAAAGAAATGCAATGTTTAACGATGAAATTTTGGAATTCGAAATGGTTGTACATGTTTTGTATTTTCATAGCTTATTTTTCAAGGAAAAATAGCATTTAAGTCTATTGACTTGTATTTGTTGTTGCAACAATCAGTCTTAAATGCTCCAGTGATTTACTACAAAGATGCATACTGTGGGACATGTGTCACACATTTTAAAAAAACGTTCAGCGAATAAAATTATTTCTGAAATAACACTGACGCGATTTTTGGTGAAAAACCTGAAACAAATCTTCTTCCATCCGTTATCTCATACTGAATTCGTTTACAAATATATTCGACATACATGTATATAGTAAACTTTACCCCAACATTTATTTTAAGAATACATGTCCTTTTCTGTAAGGTTGTGATTTAAATCTCTAATAGGCAAGAATAAGCCGTGAAGGATAGTTTGAATTATGAGTGACTATTCAACGATGACTTTCTTTATGTTGTTTTCCTTGTTTTATTAACTTATAAGTCAGCTGAACATGTCTGATCACTGCAACCGCATGTAAGAGGAGGGGGGGGGTTGGAATCAAGTTGGCCAGCTGACCGTCATTTTTGTCCGGACATATCTTGACAACTATCAACTTGACAGTAGATAAATATATCTTCATGAGGAGATGTGATGTGCACACAAAGCAAAAATATTGCCTTCATACAGTAAGAATAATTGATTTTGTTTGTTTGCTTTGTTTATGTTTATCTATTGTGAGCGGCATAGTTTGGAAATCATTAGAACAATCAACTTAAAATTTAATTGGTAGAAAGATCGACTTGAGGATAAGTGCAATGCACAAGAGCCAAAACATATTGATTACATATTTAATATAAAGAAGTTAAACTCCAGAAGCTGCAGCAGTATTGCATTTCTATCATACTCACCTTCGTGGTCCTTTATTTATGGCAAGGAACCAATTGCCAAAACGGTACAGTACGGCACAAAACGAAACAACATACACATAGTAGAATAAAGCTGGGGTCACCGCCTTGGAACGGTCAATGCTAAGCACTGGGGGTTTTAAACCGGTTATAGAGCGCTCAACCTCACACTCGGCCCAGCAATATTCATGATAAGACTTATTGCCATTTGATTTACATATATGCACACATGTATACTTTAGCTGCACCTGCAGGAGAGAAACATTATAACAATATTTGATTCTTTATTAATGACCAATTGCCGAACATTTAGTCGCATTTACGGGTTACGAGACAATCCATGCCGAACATTTAGTCGCATTAACGGGTGTACTAGACAATCCATGCCTATAACGGGTGTACTACACAATCCATGCCGAACATTTAGTCGCATTAACGGGTGTACTAGACAATCCATGCCGAACTAGCAATGCCATGAGAAAGCGGCATTTGGTTTGTATTTGAAGCAAGACATTGACATTTTTAGTTGTTTTCATATTTTAAATAAAGAAAAAACACTTATAAATTAGTTTCGCGGTACAATATTAAACACAACTATTGTTTCAAACGAATCAAAACTATTTAGAAACAACTGGTTATTTTTACTACGGGCGGCACGTGGAAAAGCAATGAAAGTTGTGGAGCAACACTCATCTACGACGTATAATTGGTTTTATTAAAAACGACAGTTGTGTGACAAAAACAAATATATTCTTTATTTCTTCCGATATCGAAGATTCGAACAACATAGTTATACAGTAATCACAAAGCATGTTTAACATAGAAAGAGTGGCATGATTTACAAAAATTGTAATCATGAATAAACATACAAACAAAAAAGTTTTAATGCCTTAATCTTAAGTAAGATTATCCATAATATATTGACAATATCATCATGTAAGTTGCATACCATTACAAAGAAACATTATAGTCGATTATTAGCGAATGTATCATAATCAAGTTAAAACAAATCACATATGAGTTTTAGTAAAACGAAATTGCTAAAAGGTCATCTTCAGTTACTGTTAATGCACGACACACTAGATGTCTACTCATTGTCATTACTAAAAGATTCATAAATTGCATAAAATTGCAGTGCCCAGTCACTGTACAATTCAACAATAAGCTTATTCCGTTTGGATTCTGTTTCTTCACACAACCAGAGGGTATGGTTCACAATACTGTCGGTGAACTTGTTACAGATTGCACAATACTCTATTCAGGCTGTGTTTATAACAGTGTCAACGTTGTTCATGTTTTGCAAGTAGGCATTGTGTCAATGACCGTCAAATATAGACATTCAGACTATATTCAAATATTGGAAACACGTGTTTATAACCGTATTTTCAAAGGATGCAAACATTGAACACATTTGACAACTTAATGCGCACTTAAAATATAAAGGAAATAATTAACTAAAGCAGTATTGACCAATCTATTTACTAAGCTTCATCATATAGTCACTTTTGATGTAACCGTCTGCAGACTGTGCTGGGGTTAAAGTCTGGTCAAGCTAAAGCGATAAACTAAACAAAACAAAACATTGACGTAAAGTTAGTGTCAGCCTTAGTTTACCTTCCGTTCAATTTGGTTTGCATCTGCTTTCCGGTAGGTTATAGAGAAACATCAGTGAATTAAAACAGATAATTCACTGTTTCAAACAGTGAAAATTAAAAGTGAAAATCATCGATAATTTTGATTGTTATACGTTGAAATGACGTCGTTTTCATGACCTTACGACGTCATTATTTCAGTAAAAAGACAACAATAATCATGTGTAAGCATTAAAGAAGAAATGTTGGATTTGAAGTAATATCAATATTAATTAACTCGGGATCATAGAAATGATCTGCGCCACTCGTGAAAATATTATTTGCTATGGTAACTCGATAATTAAAATCGATATTCCACCAAATTCAACTAACATCCTCTATATCGTCTTTATAACACAAGGATATTTAAATCAAGAGAACGTCCGATAAGTCCAATGAAAGAAACGCGTGCCGGATACATGTCAAATATTGTGGATATGCCTTCAGCGAAAACGATCATTACAGCATCTCTTTCGATAGTTGCTTCGAGGTCAATAATCCGATACAAAATATGCGTTATAAGGCACTATGAGTAGGCCGCATTATAACAAGTGTTTCAATTTTTAAATGGAAGTCAACGATGCTTTTGTCGAATTTATGTGGTTAATATAGTATTGAGACTGTTTTTTAAAGATACTTGATTTGGCAAATGATCATTATTTTTTCCTTTTTGTCTTACTTTCAATAAATCCATAATAAGTTCAGCTATAGATATATTGATACAACCCACAATCTTCGAATTTCTCAAACGAAGATTTGACATTAAGACTCCGAAAAAGAAAGGGTTCAATAACAAATAGTTTTAGAACACAAATTTATGTACATTAATTATAATGGATTAAAATATGTACACACTCCGCTCCTCATTTTATTGGAAACTTCAAACCATGAACATGAACATATGAAATGAACATGTTTAATTACGCACCGATAACATCTGATTCCACCATTCAATTTACATGTAATGTTGTTCCGAACTCGCTGAAATAAAAGTATTTATTTTCCCATTAGTGACTGTTTCTTAATAACCGCAATGATCTCATACGTTTCAATTTAGAAATATCGATATGGCTCTATTCTATGAAATATATTTGGCTAACCAATTATCTGGCACAATTCAAAATAGTCATTTTTATAATCGGTATTAGACAATGAAATAATGTTTGCTTTTTAAGAAGTTACCATTTTATTGCTTTCATAGAAAACCGTTGAAGTAAAAATTTAATAGAAAGTCGATTATCAAATATGATGTTGTTTCTTGACCATAGCAAAATCAGCGATCTTTAAGAAGTATTATACTTTTTGTATAATAAAAAACAGGCTTTGTTGTTGTTGTTGTTGTTGTTGTTGGTTTTGTTTGTTTGTTTATTTATTTTGTTATTTTATTTTTTTATGTAGGCGGGAGCATTTTATGGTAGATATTCCATCACGTGAATTCATCAACGAGTAGTGAGTTATTTAGCTTCTTAACCGATGTATGTAATGCGCCTCGTGTTGCATGGATGTTTTCTAAACGGCAGGGAACAAGTGACATTTCTTTCTTCTGATTTCCCGTAGGACTTTAAGCCTGTGAATCCAAATGCGACGCAGCGTTTTTTATCCTACAGCATGGAAGACTTCTTTATTGGCCTTTTCATTTCCGGTTGAAGGTCAAATGCAGTTTAGACTTATACACGATTAAACTCGTTTAAATGAATCAACGCCATTCATTCAGTTGTTCTTAAATTTGAATGTATACATGTTATTTAACGTATAAATCTCATATCAATGTACCTTATTAGAAAAAAAGCCGTTAATGATCAATCAAATATAGCGTGCCTTTTAATTATTTATCTGGATGCAAAACTACACGCGCTCGCTGACGTACTCACTTGATTTCATCATTAANAGAGGAGGGGGGGGGTTGGAATCAAGTTGGCCAGCTGGCCGTCATTTTTGTCCGGACATATCTCGACAAGTATAACTATCAACTTGACAGTAGATAAATATATCTTCATGAGGGGAAGTGATGAGGGTTAAAGTCCGGTCAAGCTAAAGCGATAAACTAAACAAAAAAATACATTGACGTAAAGTTAGAGTCAGCCTTAGTTTACCTTCCGTTCAATTTGGTTTACATCTGCTTTCCGGTAGGTTATAGAGAAATATCAGTGAATTAAAACTGATAATTCATTGTTTCAAACAGTGAAAATTAAAAGTGAAAATTATCGAAACTTTTGATTGTTATACGTTGAAATGACGTCGTTTTCATGACCTTACGTCGTCATTATTTCAGCAAAAAGACAACAATAATCATGTGTAAGCATAAAATAAAATTAAAAATGTTGGATTTGAAGTAATATCAATATTAATTCACTCGGGATCATAGAAATGATCTGCGCCACTCGTGAAAATATTATTTGCTATGATAACTCGATAATTAAAATCGATAGTCCACCAAATCCAACTAACATCCTCTATATCGTTTTTATAACACAAGGATATTTAAATCTAGAGAACGTCCGATAAGTCAAATGTAAGAAACGCGTGCCGGATACATGTCAAATATTGTGGATATGCCTTCAACGAAAACGATCATTACAGCATCTCTTTCGATAGTTGCTTCGAGGTCAATTATCCGATAAAAATATGCGTTATAAGGCACTTTGAGTAGGCCGCATTATAACAAGTGTTTCAATTTTTAAATGGAAGTCAACGATGCTTTTGTCGAATTGATGTGGTTAATATAGTATTGAGACTGTTTTTTTTAAAAGATACTAGATTTGGCAAATGCTCATTATTTTTTCCTATTTGTCTTACTTTCAATTAATCCATAATAAGTTCAGCTATAGATATATTGAAACAACCCACAATCTTCGAATTTCTCAAACGAACATTTGACATTAAGACTCCGAAAAAGAAAGCGTTCAATAACAAATAGTTTTAGAACACAAATTTATGTACATTAAGTATAATGGATTAAAATATGTACACAATCCGCTCCTCATTTTATTGGAAACTTCAAACCATAAACATGAACATATGAAATGAACATGTTTAATTACGCACCGATAGCATCTGATTCCATCATTCAATTTATATGTAATGTTGTTCCGAACTCGCTGAAATAAAAGTATTTATTTTCCCATTACTGACTGTTTCTTAATAACCGCAATGATCGTTTCAATTTAGGAATATCGATATGGCTCTATTCTATGAAATATATTTGGCTAACCAATTATCTGGCACAATTCAAAATATTCATTTTTATAATCGGTATCAGACAATGAAATAATGTTTGCTTTTTAAGAAGTTACCATTTTATTGCTTTCATTGAAAACCGTTGAAGTAAAAATTAAATAGAAAGTCGATAATCAAATATGATGTTGTTTCTTGCCCATAGCAAAATCAACGATCTTTAAGAAGTATTATACTTTTTGTATAATAAAAAACAGGCTTTGTTGTTGTTGTTGTTGTTGTTGGTTTTGTTTGTTTGTTTATTATTTTGTTATTTAATTTTATTTTTTTATGTGGGCGGGAGCATTTTATGGTAGATATTCCATCACGTGAATTCATCAATGAGTAGTGATTTATATATCTTCTTAACCGATGTATGTAATGCGCCTCGTGTTGCATGGATGGTTTCTAAAAGGCAGGGAACCAGTGACATTTCTTTCCTCTGATTTCCCGTAGGACTTAAAGCCTGTGAATCAGAATGCGAAGCAGCGTTTATTATCCTTCAGCTTGGAAGACTTCTTTATTGGCCTTTTCATTTCCGGTTAAAGGTCAAATGCAGTTTAGACTTATACACGATTTAACTCGTTTAAATGAATCAACGCCATCCATTCAGTTGTTCTTAAATTTGAATGTATACATGTTATTTAACGTATAAATCTCAAATCAATGTACCTTATAAGAAAAAAAGCCGTTAATGATCAATCAAATATAGCGTTTCTTTTAATTATTTATCTGGATGCAAAACTACACGCGCTCGCTGACGTACTCACTTGATTTCATCATTAAATTCAATGGCGTGATTGTCTAAGCATTTTGAAACGCAGTCGAATTTTAATATACCTATGTGTGTGTTTCGTATGAATAACTATAATAAAATATGAATAAAAATATTGGAATATATGGCTCGAATAAAACAGTTAAGACAGCATTTTATATTTCTTTTAAATGTGGAATGTACTCGAAAAATGCGATGTTTTAAATTGAGCAATTGACGGATTGAGAACAGTTTCAGTGACCTAAAATAGTTTTAAATCTATTAATTCGGGGAATATTTCTTTTACTTTTTTACGAATTTTGACGTAGAATTTAAAGGGTAATTTCTTTGATAAAAAGGTCGTTCCTTTGTTAGTTAGTTAATGAAAGTTTAACCATTAAGAATTGCCTTCTTACACAAACTGTTTCAAAATGGAAAAGGAGGATGGTGATATACACACGTAGCTTTTAAGTCGTGTTCAGATTTTCAACTCATAATGGAAGCAAACAAAACTTGTTGAAAATTAAAATGGTGATTTTAATCCATACACGGTGAGTAGAACATTAGCCAGTAGAGTTTGTTTTAGTGTTTTCGTCGTTTTATGCCAGTTAGTAAAAAGTGTGTTAAAATAAGAGTTTAAGCAGATTGTTTATAGACTAAAATACACAATATCGGTAGGGATAAATGCTGCATCATGAACATGCAGCTATTTTTGTGTTGAGTCTTTTGCTTTGATGAAACAAGAATTTAAGTTCCAACAAAACCTTTTTGGTGCTACTTTAGTATTTTAAATTTGATTGCTGATTAAATTTAAATTCAGACATGGACCGAAGTTTCCTGTGGTGTATGCTAGCAGAAGCCCATTCTGGTAAACTAGAAAAGGAAGTATTGGCCTTTTGGTGTGGGAAATCTAGAAATTTCAGTTATACTTGTACGTTAGGGAATTTGTGCTGGAATCAGAAATTCATCATTTGGCGTTTTTGGGTAAAGCAACATTGGCAAATGCGCGGTTAATGAATTGGGTATTGACGCCAAAGACATGCCAATATTTAAAGGGTTCGGAATATGTTGAGGCACATTTTGTGCATTTTATTAAACGAAACATGGTACTTTCATATGGAACAAGGGGATAATATCAAGGGCCTTATTGTTGTACATATTTGTTCCGTAGCCAGTCAAAAATATTTTGCTGGGATATTTCAATAACAGTTAACCATTAAACTGTCCCGAGCATGTTCTTTTGTTTGGTCTGATATTCCAAGGGAATAAACGTATGAAATTGAAATGTGGTGCATCCGTCGAGGCGGATATATGAAAAAGCTTATATTAGGGTAAATACAAGTATTCACATGAATTTGAACTTAAATGAAATTTGCTTTAAAATGGTGTAATAAATGTATAGAGGTACATGAAAACATAATCATTGTATTACTTGAGTTTGTGTTGTTATTTTGTGCGTGCGGGATAATTTATTGGCGTTTTCACATGCTCAGTTATGTTGTTGTAGGTAGGACACATTATTTGTTCATTTTACGACCCAATGATAATTTAATATTGCTGAACATAGTCATTGAAGGGATCGAGAAATTAACGTGAAAGATCGTGCGTCAAGTGTAAAACGTCTATGATTTGACGTCAGATTGCGCGCGCGAAGTGTTATACAGCGAAGGTCAAGCGTTGGAAATTATATTTTAACGTTGCACATGGAAGACCAGACGATAATGTTTTATTCGTCGAAGGTGAACATTGACGTCGAAAGTTTAACACCGATTGTAAAACTCTATATGTTTTTCGATTAAGAGAGTAACTAGTTGCCAGAGTAAGGTTCTTATCAGATGACGGGCGTTTATTTCAACAACATAAGTATCAACGTCAACAATAATGGAACATTAGGCATAAAATAGTGTGACCATAGAAGACAGCAGAACAAAAGACATCAAGAACACTATGATCAATGAAAGTGAAAATAAGTCGTCGACATTATGTGTGCAATTTTGTGAAATATTTATAGAAACGTTCAAAAGCTTGCACGCGGTTTAGTCTAGTTATCCAATGTATGTGTTATTACCATAATATTGTCAGAGAGGGGACTCGAGTCACAGTTGTCACATCGTGACAATAATTCAGGAACATCTTTTAGATATGATTCATTTAAATAACGTTTGTTTGTTGAACCTTGAAACTTCAAATCAATAGATGCAAATGTTAAACTATACTAGGAATATAATGATGTATTATCATTTCAGTGTGTATATAACATAAAGCGCTTCGCTCTCTATGTCTCAAATCAGTAATATTCTATAAGAGAAATTATGTATTTTTTCTCAAAATGCTTCAAAACATTTCTTCAAGTGTAAGAATATTTTCATTTTGCAAGTTTATATGAATGTTTGTTCCAATATCTAAATAAATATAAATACAAATATCTAAAAATAATTGTAAGGATTTGACGAGAAAATACATCATAGGACCATAAGTATTATAATCATATCCGTCAACGTGAGACGATTGTTCTCATTAATCGTAAATTATTTCCCACAGGACTAAATGCCCATGAATCTCCATCGTGACAATGCAGCGCTTCTTCTTCCTGGAATGTGGACAAACCATGAAATAATAGGTGTGTAAGCTTGTAGGTCAAGAAAGAAAATACAAAATATGACTGATAATCATGCGGATGTGCAATACAATACATACGGGTAAAAGATGACGTTTTGAACTGTTAATTGTGTTGGTAGTGGCGACGATGAAGATGTTGTGCTGCTGCAAATGACGATGATTTGGTTTCACTCTCGAACTTTACTTGAATCAGAGATATGGGGAAAATGGACGTAGACACAATGTCACGAACAATCCAAATGTCGGTGACGGGATTCGGTGTCACGAATACCAGATTTACAGTCAAGCTCTCTGACAACTGAGCCGGACGGACCCGTAAATTCATATAAACGTGAACCCATATCTGCTGTAAGATGTTCGTTTTGATGAGTAATCAAATAGTTAGACAGTTTGTCGACACGCAGGTCTGAAGACGTCTGTCAGCATAAAAACTACAATTTATCAAGGCATATCATATGACGTCTTCCTTTCCGTCTGCACGGAACAAAAACGTTAAAAGAATTGTAATAGTTGACGATGAAACTTGCGAATTAGAAATGATTGTACCGGTGTTGTATTTTCACAGCATTTTAAAGGCAAAATTGCATTGGAGTCTATTGACCTTTTATTTGTTGTTGCAACGAGCAGTCTTAAATGCTACAGTATTTTACTCAAAAGTTGCATAATGTGAGACATGTCTCACAAAATTAAATATGCGACCGCGATGTTCGGCGAATAAATGTATTTCTGAAATAAAATAGTTGCGATTGTTGATGACAATTGTGAGCACCGCACGAAATTCTTCAACCCGTTATCTCAAACTGAGTTCGGTTACTAATATATTTGACACACATGTATTTAGCATACTGTATTTGTTTTCTTTATCAATCATATGTATTTCTGAAAACTAAAAAATATGTATAGTAAGACGCGCCATGTTTGAACATTTAATACTGTTTAGCAGGCATTTTACGACAGGAAATTGATATTTTTATAATTAAGGGTATAAATCTCTACTGGGTAAGTATCAACCATGAAGGATATTTTGAACTATGAATAAATAATCAATAATGATTTGATTTTTGTTGTTTTCCTTTTCTATTAAGCCTTGAGTCAGTTGAACATGATAGGACTTTGAAAGCGCATTTACACGTGTTCAGACTAGGTCGACGCAAGGAGGGTAGAAAATTGCACATATTTATACTTCCGAACGGCACATACGAGGAGGGGGGTAGAATCAAGTTGGCCGTCTGGCCATCCACACGTAAGGCCGTCGTTGTTGTCCGGACATATCTCGACAACTATAAGGGGTATCAACTTGAAAGAAGATATTTAGATGTTCATCAAGGGAAGTGCTTTGCACAATAAGCAAAACTATTGTTTGTTTGTTATGGTTATGCTTATTTATTGTCAGCGGCATAGTTTGGAAACCATTGGAGGTATCAACTCGAAATTTAATTGGGAGAAAGATCGAATTGAGGATAAGTGCAGTGCACAAGAATCATAAGATATTGTTAATATATTTCCAGACGTATTACCCTTTGATTTAAATAAATGCACACATATATACTTCAGCTGCACAAGCAGGACAGAAACCTTATACACATTTGGTCCTTTATTAATGACAATAGACCAATTGCAAAACATTTAGTCGAATAAACGGGTGTACTACACAAGCCATGCCGAACTAGCAATGCCCTGAGAAAGCGGCATGTGGTTGGTATTTGAAGCAAGACAGTGACATTTTAATTTGTTTTCGTACTTTATCAAATTAAAAAAGCACGTATAAATTAGTTTCGCGGTGAAATGTTAAACAAAACTACTGTTTCATACGAGTCAAAACTATTTAGATACAAGTGGTTTTTTACTACGAGCGGCACGTGGACAAACAACGAAAGCTGTGGAGCAACACTCATCTACAACGTATAATTGGTTTTATTGAATACTACAGTTGTGTGACAAAAACATAACATGGAAATTTATGACTGGTTAGCTAAAACGTCCTGAGCTTTTCGATAGTTCAGATACATTTTGGAGATATCCTCTGCAATTAACGGAAGCTGTGATATGAGAAAAGCAATCATTAATCGATACTATTATATATTCAGGCTTTTTTATAACAGTGTCAAGGTTGTTCATGTTTTGCATTGTGTCAATCAGCGTCACAAATAGATATTCAGGTGATATATAGATTTTGGAAACACGTGTTTATAACCGTATTTTCACAGGTTGCAAATATTGAACACTTTTGACAACTTAAATCGCACTTGAAATATTAATGAAATAATTATCTCAAGCAGTATTAAGCAATGTATGTACGTAACTGCATCTAAGCAATGTATGTACGTAACTGCATCTAGCAATGTATGTACGTAACTGCATCTAGCAATGTATGTACGTAACTGCATCTTATGTATGTACGTTACTGCATCTTATGTATGTACGTAACTGCATCTTATGTATGTACGTAACTGCATCTTATATGTATGTACGTAACTGCATCTTATGGTCACTATGTATGTACGTAACTGCATCTTATGGTCACTGTATGTACGTAACTGCATCTTATGGTCACTGGATGTACGTAACTGCATCTTATGGTCGCTGTTGATATGTACGTAACTGCATCTTATGGTCACTTTTGATGTAACCGTCTGCATACTGTGCTAGAATTAAAGTCCGGTCAAACTATAGCGATAAACTTAACAAAAGAACAGATGAAACATTGACATAAAGCTAGTCTCAGCCTTAGTTACCATTCCGTACAATTTGGTTTGCATTTGGCTAAGTTAAGTCTATGAATAAGTTCATATCGTCGTTAGAACACAATGATATCTCAATCTAGAGAACGTCCGATAAGTCCAATGTAAGAAACACGTGCCGGATGCATGTCAAATATTGTGGATGTTCCTTCAGAGAAAACGATCATTGCAGCATCTTTTCCGATAATTGCATCGATGGTAATAATCCGGTTAGAATGCGTTATAAGGCACCAGGAGGAGGACGCATTTTAACAAAGTGTTTCAGTTTATAAATGGAAGTCAACGATGCTTTTGTCGAATTCATTTGATTCATATAGTATTTTGACTGATTTATGAAATATACTAGAATGGTCAAACTCTCATTTTCTTCTATTGGTTTTCCGTTCAATAAATCCATAATAAGGTTAGTTATGGATATATCGCTACAACCCATACTCTTCGAATTTCTCAAATGAACAATTGACATTTAGACTTCGAAAACTAAATCGTTCAATGAAAATACAGTTTGAGAACTTCACGTTGATCCATTGTATGGAGGCACATGCTGTTTATTTCGATACAGATACACTGATGCATGTTTAAATGGATATAAAGAGAAATAACACATATTTATGTACATTTAATCACTCTATTCGTATATGTACACAATTATCGGGTCTTATTATTAGCAGCTTCCAACCCTGAACATGTACATATGGCATAAACATGTTTAAATATGCACAGATAGCATCTGATTCTACCATTCAATTTACATGTTATGTTGTTCCGGACTCGCTGGAATTAAGGTATTTATTTTCCCATTAAGGACTGTTTCTTAATAACCGCAATGAACTCATACGTTTCAATTTAGGAATATCGATATGGCTCTGAAATATATTCGGCTAACAAATTATCCGGCACAATTCAAAAGGTTATATTTATGATCGGTATTAGACAATATAATTATGTTTAGTTTGAAAGCAGCTGAAATTTGAATTGCTTTCATAGAAACACGTTAAACATGAATATAGAAATGTTTAAATAAATGTTATAACATTTGATGTATTGTCAAATATAATGTTTTTCTTGTCCATAGCAAAGTCAGCGATTTTATGAGTATTTTTTTTGTGTTTAACGAAAACCAGTTTTGATGCGGTAGGGCATATCATAGTGAAAATTCCTATCACATGAATTCATACACGCATAACGATGTATCTTCTTAAGCAATGTATGCAAGGCCTCTCGTGTTGAATTGATATTTTCTTTAAGGCAGGGAACCTTTGATATTTGTTTCTGCTGATTTCCCGTAGGACTATAAGCCCATAAATCCCATATGCGACACAACTTATTTTATCCTACAGCATAGACGACTTCTTAATTGGCCTTTCATTTCCGGTAAAGGATCACATGCAGTTAAGGGTTAAAGACGATTTAACCCGTAAAAAATGTATCAATGTTATTCATTCATGTGTTCTTAAATTTGAATATATACATGCATTGAATGTTTACATTTTAAACTAGAGTGCCGTATAAAAATAATAGCCGTAAGTGAGCAATACAATATAGCGTTTCTATTAATTATTTATCTGCAAAACTGCACGCGCTCGCTGACGTTATCAGTTTATTGCATCATTCAATTCAATGACGCCAGTGTCTGAGCATTTTGACACGCAGACGGATTGAGTGTCAGTGACCTCAACGAGTATTCAATCTTATAATTTTGGGGCATTTTTCATTTACTTGTTGAAGAAAATTAACGTAGAATTTGAAGGGTAATTTCAATGATGAATAGGTCGTTCTTTTGCTAGTTGATTAAACAATGTTTATCCATAGATAATTGTCTGCGTACTCCAGATGTTTTAAATCGAAAATTTATGAAGATTATTAATAAATGTATCTTTTATGTTGTGTGCAGATTTTCAACTCACCATGGAATCAAACAAAACTTGACAAAAATAAACATGGTGATTTTAATCCATATAGAAACTTTGGTGAGTAGAGCAAGAGCCAGTAGAGTTGGGGTTTTTGTGTTGCTTTTTTGTGCCAGTTATTTTAAAGTGTGTTAAAAGAAGAGTTTAAGAAGAGTTGTATATAGACTAAAATTAACAATATCAGCGGGGAGAAATTCTGCATCACGCTTGACTGAGGGATATAAATTTTGAAAGATGAAAATGGCAGCCATGTTTGTTTTTGGTATTTTCCTTTGGAAAAGCAAGAATTAAAGTTTGAACAAAACTTTTGATGTTGTACTTAAGTATTTTAAATTGGATTGCGGATTAAATTTGAATAGAGAAATGGATCGAAGTTTATGTTATGTATGCTAACGAAAGCCCTGGGAGGTAAACTATTCCACGATATACAAGAAATGATTGGAATAAGTGTGAGGAATCTAGACGTTTTACGTATACACGCATGGTAAGGAATTCGATTAGAATAAAAAAGAATGGCAAATTTCTTTTGTCCTGGAAACTGTAATGAATCTTGACAGTGCACAGTGGACGAGAGAAGGTACTATTGCTTGGTGAAACAGCACATATTAAAAAGTCATAATAACACCGGACAATAATTCGTTATATCCCTATGGGATAAAGAACAGTTTTACGATGGAGTTGTCGCAAGGGAACATTGTGATTATGGTGGATAGAAAAAGAACAATTAACTTAACGCTAAAATATAAGATTGCGCTTTCGAAATTCCGAGCCTCAAACCACAAATTACAAATCGAACTGGGGAGACACAATAATGTACAATCAATGGCTCTATTGTGGTACATAAATGTCCGTAGCCTGTCTTTCTATTTTTGCTGTGGTGTATTACTTAAAGCAAACCCCATAACTGTCCGAAGCATGTACCTCAGTTTTGTCTGGGATTCTAATGGAATAAAAGTACTAAATGTGTAGTGAGTTGCATCTGTCGAGGCGGGTATCTCAAAAAGATTATATTAGGTTTAATATAAGTATACACATTAATTTGAACTATAATAAAAATTGCTTAACGATGGTTTAATACACGTATAGAAGTAAATGATAACATAATCATACGATTATTTGTGAGTTTTTGTTGTCCTTTTGTGTGTACATGATAAATCATTGGCGTTTTCATATGTTCGGTTGATTTCTTTTTAGGAAGGACTTTGAGAAACACAGTATTTCTTTCCTTTACACCCAAATATTATCTTATATTGATGATCATAGTCATCGAAGGGGTCGATGATTTCAAGTCAAAAGTCGTACGTCAAGTGTAATACGTTGACGATTTTACATAAACGTCGAAAACTAAACGCCGATTGTAAAACGCTATACACTTGGAGACTTTTCTAACGCATCACTTTTCAAACTTGAAGATCTCAGTAATGGGTTAAGATTTTTATTTAAAATTTCACATGTGATCATTTGACTATATTCCGTGCAAGTTTACGATAAAATCATTCATCCGTGGCGATCGGACGCTTTTGCACGTGGTGTAGGTGTGGTTTCATCTTTTTGCACGTGAAAATGGTAAAACACGAGATAATTTTAATTGTATTTCAATTTCATTATTTTAGGTGGGTTCTTAACCCAGGAAAACATAAAATTTATTTAAAAAACACAATATAACTCGTATGAATATTCAGGAGCGCAACCGCGCAATTTGCATTTTGCAGGCTACTTGTCCCACTTGACAAAGCGTCCGATCGTCACGGATGAATGATTTTATCGTTAGATTGCACATAATATAGTCAAATGATTAGATGTACAATTTTAAATAAAAATATTTACTAATAACTGAGATATTTAAGTTTGAAAAGTGTTGCGTTAGAAAAGTCACAAAATGTAGTAAAACGCGATATAATTCCAATTGAATTTCAATTTCATCATTCTAGGTGGGTTTTTACACAAGGAAAACATAACATTAATAAAAAAACAATATGGCTCATATGAATATTTAGGAGCTCACTTGGCATGTTGCAAACCGGTCAGTCATTAAGAAGTGTAAGTTGATGCGTTTTACTTTTCACATTTTGATTATTTTACGTTGTGCGATTTTGCGAATTTGACTTTTGCAGTGATGTTTTTTATTGTTTAAGTTTGCTATTTAAATGTTGATCGATTTCATTTAAATTTACAGGGAGTATTAGATATGTGTTGAATTATTCTGAGTCTAAATTTAAACAAAATCCGTTAAAAAATAAGGGAGCTATATTGATTTGAATACGTGATGCGTTAGAAAAGTCTCCAAGTGTATGTATTCCGATAAAGAGAGTAATCAGTGGCCAGAGTAAGTTTCAAAAAATTATTTTAAGTGTAAGAATGTATTTGTGTTGTGTGTTTATTTTAAATTATGCATCAATATGTAAAATATTTAGAAATGATGGTTCAGATGGTTCGGAAAAAAATACATCAGAGGACATTAGTATCATTATCATATCCGTCAACGTGATCTCATTAACCTTGAAATATTTCCCCCTGGGCTATACGCACAGGAATCTCCATCGTGACGATATGGCTATACGCACAGGAATCTCCATCGTGACGGGCTATACGCACAGGAATCTCCATCGTGACGATATGGCTATACGCAGAGGAATCTCCATCGTGACGATATGGCTATACGCACAGGAATCTCCATCGTGACGGGCTATACGCACAGGAATCTCCATCGTGACGGGCTGTACGCACATGAATTCCCATCGTGACGATATGATGCGTCTTCTTGTTAAGGTGTGAGCAAACAATGCAACAGTAGGTGTGGTAGATTGTACGTTAATAACGAAAAGACAAAATACGATTGTTTATCATTCGAATGACCAATAATATACAAACGGATAAATGATGACGTCATTGAACTGTGAGAATTGTGGTGATGCTGTCGATGTTTCTGCATGATGATGATAATTGGCTTCACTCTCGAGGAATGAAATATGTGAGCGTCCGTTTTTGCTACATCCGTGTTACAACTCTCCGTTACCGAGTCATTTACCCGAAAGGGTCGCTTATGGAACAGACAGTCCAAAATGTCTTTCAGTATATTTTAGAAGTTACATTTTGTCCCTTGTTCAGCTATGAAGTATGTCAGGCAATATTATCCGTACAAGGTTCAGGCAATGAAAACCCAATCCATACTCATGGATTCTTCTTGATTTGTTTGTTCGTAAAACGGAGTTTAAGCAGTTCTCAACAATATGTTATTTATATATCTGCTGTTTCTCAGCTTGCTATACCTGGGCAAGCCTAGCTGATCAAAGCGGTTAACCAGAACGTAATGATTATACTTAAGTAAGTTACTGATAATTGCGTTACTTAATTCAGATATCTGGAGAGAATGACCGCAGAATCAATTTCACGAACAAATCTAACACTAGTAAATGGCCTCACGCGATTCGTCTAAGGTATCCCGGATTTACAGTCTGACAACCGAGCTAGCCGAACCCGCAAATTCATTTCTCAACAAAGCGAACCCATATATGCTGTAAGATGTTCGTTTTGTTCAGTCACCAAAATGATGGGCAGTGTGTCGACACGCAGGTCTTAAGACGTCTGTCAGCATAAAAATTACAATTTATCAAGAAATATTATATGACCACATCCTTTCCGTCTGCACGGAACAAATACGGGAAAAGAAATGTAATGACACTTACAAAATCGAAATGGCTGTACAGTTACTTATTGTAGCTTATTTTGAAGGCAAAATGGCAAACTAGTATATTGACGTTTAGTTGTTGTTGCGTTATGTTCGAACTTTTAACCCTGTTTAGAAGCCATTTTACGACAGAAATTGACATATTTTATAATTAAGGCTATACATTTCTACTAGGCCATTAAGAAAAGTTTGAACTCTGAATAACTATTCAATGATGACTTGCGGTTTTCTTTTTTATAAAGTGTTGAGTGAGGTGGAAATGTCAGAACTTTGGAACCGCATGTTCACATGTTTAGACTAGGTCGACGCAAGGAGGTTAGACAAATACACCAATGTTTGAATCCCTCATGGCACAATGTGGTAAGGCGGGTAAATCTCTTCTTGTTGGCCACCTGGCCGTCCAAACGACTGGTCGTCGTTTTTGTCCGGTCATATCTTGACAACTATAAGGAGTGTCAACTTGAAAGTAGATATATTGATCCTAATGAGGGAAAGTGATTTGCACACGAAGCAAACATATTGCCTTCATATATTTAAAATAATTGTGTGTTTTATTAATTTGCATGCATATTTATTGTCCGGGACATAGTTTGAATTTCATGAGAGGTATCAACTTGAAATTTCCTATATATATAGATCTTATTGACGATAACTGCAGTGCACAAGAATCAAAACATATTGTTTGCAAAATTTCATACTTATTTCCCTTAAATTTAAACACATGCACATTTATACACTTCAGCTGCACCAATAGACAAAAACACACAAGTGCAGCATGTTGTCCTTTATTAATGGCAAGAAACCAACTACCAAACATTAAGTCGCATTACTAATGTACAAGACAAGCCATGCCGAACTAACAATTCTCTCTGAGAAAGCGGCATGCGGTTAGTTTTTAACCCTTTGCATGCTGGGAAATTTGTCGTCTGCTAAAATGTTGTCTGCTAAATTTCTAAAATTAGCATATTCTTCGATTTTTTTTCAAAGAATACTATCAGAATAGCAAACAGTTTGGATCCTGATGAGACGCCACGTTCTGTGGCGTCTCATCTGGATCCAAACTGTTTGCAAAAACCTTCAAAATCCGGTTCCAGCGCTCAAAGGGTTAAAGTATGACAGTGACATTTCTAGTTGTTTTCGTATTTTAATAAATGAAAACAAACCAAAGGCCCTTGGATATAAATTAGTTTCGCGATGCAATATAAAACACTTGTTGTTTCAAACGATTCAATAATATTTAGATGCGAGTGCTTTGATTACTACGGGCGGCACATGGTCAAACATCTACGTTGTGGAGCAACACACTCATCAACACTTATTTAATTATTTTATATAATACGACAATGTAATTTTACCAAGTAGTTTGTGACAAAAACAGAACATGGCAATTAATGACAGGTTAACTGAAACGCCCTAAGCTCTCTGATATTCTAATGCATGTTAGGAGATATACTTATTAGATTAATGGAAGCCTGGATATGAGAATATAGTCGATACTATGCTCAGGCCGTTTTGAGAACAGTGTCAAGGTTGTTCATGTTTTGCAGATAGGCAATGATAGTTTCCCGCATTAGAAAGATTCCATTCCTGATTAGGAACCTTTGGCACATTAACATGATATTTCTAATACTTAAGCTTCGATCTTACATTAAATCAAATAAAATACAAGAAAGGGCATAGTCACAATGTGTTATGTGTGTGAATTTTTCATTTGTATATTGACTGTTTGTTGGAGTTTGTATATCCGTTGTTTGAATGTTTAATAGCTCATTGTGAGGAAAATATTAGGTTTGATCATTTTACTTTAAATTTTCAAATAATATATATTTATTATTCATTGGACACATACTATTGAAACCGAAATAATGTTATACTATTCAAGATTATATTTCGTTTTTGTGTTCTTGTTAATTAAAACGTAGGTCATCTATGTGCGTCAGAGCGAGAACCTGTTCTGCATGAAATATCCAAAGTCGCAATGGTTTTTGAGTGTCAAAAAACAAAAACAACAAGAAGTTGGATAAGATTAACAGTGATAGGTGGTGAGCTAAATGTGATATGTTAAATATACTAAGAGCTCTGCTCTATGGTTAGCGCACATGGGATAAAGATAGGCAATTTAATTAGTCAACAATATGTCTAGAAGGTTTTAAGAACATAATTCAGGTTATTTTCATGATGCATTTGGTAAAAAAAAACTTTGATTACACATATTCGTACACTTAGCATTTAAGTAAAAATTGACAAGTTTGCATACCGTATGCATACACTTTCGGTTATGTCTTTTTCAAAGCATTTATCTACATCAAATAAACTCTTTAAGACAGTAAAACACAATTGATTCTCAGACATGTTACTTTAGATAATCTACGAGCAATTTCATTATGCTTTAGTATGAACGTTTTGGCAAGACAATGTCGTATGTTACGGTACAAAACAATATATCTATCTCTGTATTTCTCTTTAAAGGAGATCTATATTGAAAAGAATTATGATGATTAGTTCGGTTGTTCCGTTTTTCCATACATCTTAAAGTCCATGTGACAAATACTTATTTCGACACGCACGGAAATAGAAAGAAAAGCACTCCATTTTTACTTAAATAATAGATGTTCACTGTCAGTTTAAAGTGTTATTTCCCTTTAAGCTTAAGTTTATCAATACTAATTCCTTAAATATCATTTACCGAATAGGTCTTTTCTGCATGGTGTCTTTTTAGTGTTTCCAATAATGTAGAATGATTCAGAGCAACAACTTAAACTTTGTATGCACACAAACTAAGGTCATGAGTACATGACGTTAGGCAAACGGAAACAATCGATACGAAACGAACACAGAAATGATACCTGAGCGTTTTAGAACATTACCAACTCGAAGGTTGTTTATATGCATAACGCTGTATTTATTGTCTTTTAAAGGTAACATTAGTGAAGCTTCAGTACAAGTGGTAAATTCTCAATTATTTTTTTACGTTGTGACTTTATTTTTCTCGCAAACATTCAGTTGGGTTGAACTTCGTATAGTATTTAGTAATAAGTATTTGAATCATGTATGTTTACATGTGCATTGTTTTTTTATTAAAAGTCAGACTGCAATTTTTCGTCAACACTTGTTACATGGTGTACTAGATGTCAACTTGAAAGGTTAAACCCTACCTAGTCGTTTAACCAATCAGTGCATGTTACCTTTGTGGACATACATTGATGACGATTGGTAAAGTCCATAAGCACCATTTGAAGGGTATAGTAAATATTGAAACCCGAAGAGAGTGATGCCAACAAAGGTCGTGGGAGCTAACATAATTTGATAGCACAGCCATTTTCAATTCAAAGTTTTTATTTCCTTGCTTCAACAAAATGATCATTCAAGAATGCAACACGAGGAATGAACAAACACCTGATTATAATACAAATATAAAAGACATAATCGTATCATCATTGTTTGTGTGTAGTTTATTGATAACCATTAAAGAGAAACAAATAACCACAGAAAGTAAAGATAATATAGGTTAATAAATTATAACGAATAAATATAATTAATTGATAATTATATATTACAAAACGACTTAATAAAATTTGAGTCGTTCAGTCATTCTTTTCGCTGTGTTTATATTCAAATATATAAATTAAGAGAACATCTAGTTGCTCCAGAAGGAGAGACATCCATTTTTTTTATTTGTGACCAGTGACCAGTTGTCAACTAATTCGACATAGCCCAAAGTAAACCATAAACACAAGCACAAATTAATAAAACTGAGGTCACCTCACTCGAACGGGCAATGCAAAGCATCGTGGGTTGAAACACTATACATTTGCTTCAACAAAACGTTTGCCATAGGAAATTGTTTTATGTCATGATGCTCGATTATAAAATGTTTTTTTGTTGTTGGTCTCACCTATACATTATTGGAAGCGTTTTTTAATGTAAAGATGGGGTTGCTGTTAACGTTTTAAGATATTTAATTACTTTATTAAATACAGGTGAAAATAACATTCGTATCTTTGAGAACCGTAATTCTATTGCACAAAAACAGTTACTAGTTTATACTGCTCTCGTCAGAGCAAAATAAAACAATTACACAGTTATAGGAGTCGATAGCGTCCATTAAATTTTATTTTTTCTCGTCTTTCCACAATTGATGTAGTTAACGTAATTAGATACAGTCAGCTCAGACGGCGTAATTCAGGAATCTCGTTTTCACGTGGGTTTAGTTTAATGTATTTTTAAATTAGCCTTTTTATAATTTAGCCGTTAAAACGGGTCTTAAGTGCAATCGGCACAGGCTTATCAGGGAAAATAGTTTCCGCCTTTATGGTATTTTTCGTATAAAGGAAGTACCTTCTAAAAGAAAATCAGGTCTAGGTGGAAGGTATCGCCCCTGATTAGCCTGTGTGGACAACACTGGCTAATCTTGGACGACACTGTACGCACGTGCATTAAGCACAGTTTTCGCGGAACTAGGTTCAAACATACCATAGGAATTGTGCTTTGACAGACATTCTTCGGCCCTGATTGCTTTACAGGACAAGAATGATAAGTTACTGGTTTATCACATGGAATGACGTCACATTTGATAAGTTACTGGTTTATCACATGGAATTACGTCACATTTGATAAGTTACTGGTATATCACATGGAATGACCGTCAAATTTGTGACACAACATAACGAATGTGTACGTAGCAAAATTCAAATGGATATTATACTTGCGTAAAAACGTTAGTTGTTGTATATAAATGTGTAAAACGTTATGATTTACCGATGATAATCGCAATCAAAACCAATATACGAGACGGAATCTAATAATGCAAAGTGTATACACTCTGAATCAACATTTTATTGCAGTGTTATTCAACAGAAACTACTTTATCTTGTTTTTATATTCACTTGAGGCTTATTTAATTTAAACATGCGTCTGTTCTTTGAGTGAAATAAGACATAATTAGTGGATAAAACATGTCAAGAAATTCTTTCGTGTTAGCCTGTGGACAGTATAACTCGGACCAAATGTGAATATTTTCTGTGGAAAAAGGGCACGTGGCAATCGCAGACACAAGCAGCGGGTAAGATCGACAAGAACTAACGTGGCTTCAAACGTTTAACAAATACATGTGTTCATGAACTTAAATGGCGTTTTGTATATTAAGTTAATTGTACGAGTATAGTTTTGTTGTTGTTTTAAGATAAACTATTTATATTGGAGTCGCTCTGGGAAACTGGACTTAACGCATGTGCGTAAAGTGTCATCCCATATAAGCATGTGCACTCCGAACAGGCTAATCAGGGAGGACACTTTCGGCTTGTATTCTATTTTTCGTTGAATTCCATTCTCTTCTAAGAGAAAATCCAGCTTAGGCGGAAAGTGTCGTCCCTGATTAGCATGTGCAGATTTCACCGACTAATCTGGGACGACACTTAACGCACATGCATTTATCCCAGTTTCCCGGAACGAGGCTTTCATATGCCACAAACATTGTGATCTGATACACGTTCCTTAGCCTGAATTGCTTCACAGGTTTATGTTTATAAATGTTTCACACGCTATGGATTAAAAAGGTTAGGCAATTCATTTAAAATTGTTCGAGGTTTATCGCAAATAAACCAATAGACAAACCGGGACGTAAAATGCAACATTGATACAATCTAATTTTAATCTTAAATCTACATTTTATGACAATGTTATTCAACAGTAACCATTTTCGCTTGTTTTACTTGAGACTACAGTCAAACCTGTCCCAGAGACCACCTTTTAAATAGAGACCACCTGTCCATAAAGACCACAACGATTTTCTCCCAATCCTTTCAATTCATTTCAATTGACCCTGCGAATAAAGACCACCTGTGAACAAAGACCACAACGACCAAATCCCTTGAGTGGTCTTTATTGACAGGTTAGACTGTATTCACTTGAGACTTATATTTTTAAACTTGTGTCTGTTCTTTGAGTGAAATAATACATAATTAGTGGATAGAAAATGTCATAGAATGCGAACGTGTCTGCCTTAGGACAGTATAACTCGGACAAAATGTCAACATTCTCTGGGAAAAAACGGCATGCGACAATCGCAGAAAAAAGCAGCGGCTTACATCGATATGAACTCCCATGGCTTCAAACGTTTCAAATGTTCGAAGTTAATTGTCAATCCGATGCCTTTGGTCAAATACATATACATAAAAAAATATGACCGAGACTGGGAATCATTAAAGATAACATATTTACAGATGGACAGATTTGGCAATAAATAAGCGTTTGCAGATTAACAAATGATTAGTATTACTATATAACACAGTTTTGTGAGTAAATATGTGATTATAAAGCGGCTACGCGATTTACATTCTTACATCTAAGTTTTAAAGCTTCTAACAAACAAAATGCAATGGTTTATAGTTTTAGAACATTTGCGCAAGACATCATTTATAAGTATTTACTAAGGGTAGGCCAGGATGTCCTGATATTATATTATACATTTATATTTTAAATTCGTTATAAAATGAACAACACAGTGAAAAGTATTTTTCCAGTTCACAAACATGTTGGTTACAGAGTTTTTAGTTGCGTTCTTCTCGGCATTAATAAGATATCTGCCATATCTTTTCATAACATATGCAATCGATGTATTTTTCAAAGTTAAGCCTCATTGTGGGCTTAAACAAGATATGAGAGACAATATAATGTCAAAACTATATTACTTTTTAGTAACAAAATTATTTTGTCTGTTGCAAAAATGTTCATGCAAGCGATGATTATGGTTATGTGGTAACGAAGCCGATAAGCTAGTTATTCTACAGAAATGTTACATCAATAAATCATTTTCGCCGGACATTTTGAGTGTTATCTCAGGAAATTGTAGGCTTCGGAATAGGACGTTATCGACACAAAGCAAATTATTAGGTAGTTAATTTTGTTGGCCAAGTCTGCGGTTTTGAGTAAATATGCGCTAAATATTGGGAATTTGCAGGGCGTGAACAAGTTTTGCCAAAATAGTATGTACCCTTAATTATGTATAGCTACTGTACATAATATGGTTTCATATAAATACAATTATTAGAAATAACTGTATGATTAATTTTAAAATCTGTCACACATTGTTCACCACATGACGAACGAGTGGGTTCAACCGACATTGTAACTTTACTGGGTCTGTTTCGTTGTTTTTTAAATATAATAGAAACAAAACTACGGTTAGGGTAAAAATTTTTTCAGTGTCTCTGAAGAAGTAATGATTCTTTATAATGGAAATGTGTTTTAAAGTAATAAGTTAATAACACTAAACGAACGTTAAGGAGTATTTAAGCCTCCTTATGTATAATGGAGCCTCGCTCTGGGAAAACCGTTCTTAATGAATGTCCGTAAAGTGCCGTCCTCGATTGGCCTTTGCATCGCGCAATCTGGGATGACACTTTCGCGTTTGTTTTCTTTTTTAGTCGGAAAGAGGTCCATAAGAGATACTTTCTGCAAAGTTAAATTTTCAACAGTATTTTGTGAGCTCCGTGCGCGGTTCTTGAAACGTACTAAGTTTCAATTGATATCGCAATTTATAAGAAGTTTTACTGTAATTATATGTCGACAATAAAACGCAAAAGGACAAACATCAAAACTGCACCTCAGAAAACTAGTTTAGATCTTTAATCTTTCTCCTAATACATAATATTTGTGTTTACATATAGCATATTTTATTCATATATTTTTTAATGATTGTTTTTAGCCTTATATCATTATAACGGTATATATGGATCCAATTGCAACTTGTTCGCAAGAATTCACATACATGTACCCGTTTTTGTTAACAAAACATAAAATAGCATAAAGAAACATGTTAATGTGCAAAACTCCCTGCGTGTGAATAACCATAATGCCAGAACATGACCGCAACGAATCAACAGAATTGTTTATCAATACAGCAAGGCCATCCATTGTTGCGGATATTCTTGTGTAATCATAAGAAAGATGGCAGGATACTCACTTGCAATATTACTCTATTCATCGCAAATGGGTTTGGCTATTTACACATTGGCTAAGTTGGAACTCGCCATGTGTAAATCAATATTAAGCCAAGCTAGTTTGTTCCTTTTCTAAAGAAAGCCTTTGAGTGGTTTGTTAGAAGGACAAACAAAGCTCTATTTAAGAGCCCTTTGTATAAAACTATATACTTTTTACTTGCCTTTGCATTCGTCTTTGATCGCTACATGAAATAGTGAATGACTCAGTTCTCTCTATAGAAACATATTTCAAGTTAAGCACAAGTCTTACATAATAAATGAAGGCATTTACAGCTTTAGTTAAAATTGTGTTTATTGAAAAACTAGAATGCATATTTATTTGAACGCATTGTGCTCGCAGAGTAATTTATAACCAAAATAACCTAATAAAGCACATTTGCTGAAAGTTTCAAATTACTTAAAATGTACTGTTTTTGGGATAGGTTAAGCAAGCTAGCTCTCCTTCCGTTAACAGTTTGGGCAAGTAAAGCTAACGAACACTTAAATATCTATATATTGAATAACGCAGATAACTATATGATCTATAAATAAAAATTTAAATGGTTAAAGTGATATTAGACGCATTTTTCACTGTTGAATTGAGCTGAAAAGAATTAACAGGTCAAAAGAGTTAGTTAAAATGTGGTAACTGATCAATTATCTGCAACTCATCCTGCTACCAGTTGTTTATAAAATATATATATATACATATATATTCGATATTTTGCATGACTGTCCCAGCCCTCTAAGCCGAGCGGAACTGTCTTTTTATTAGGATCGGAGTTAGTGTTCGTATGTCGTTTGATAGATATCCTTGGAGGAATTTAAAATTATCCGTAAAACAAAATTGTGTCTTTGTGTCGTATGAACGAATCTGCACTAGAACTCAATTGAGATTCACATCGTATATCGAATCATTTCTTTTGTCAGTTGTCAAAACGAAAGTACGGTTGATTTTCAAATGCATATTTTTTCTCTTTCCGGGATATTGTTTTAGTATGTTGATTCTGCATTAACAAATATAAGTGCGATAAACACCTATAAACATAGCATATACTGTTAGATTCGTCTAATATCACTAAATTAAGACAGTGATTGTCGAACTATAATATACATGTCGCTAGGAGATTTTGACCCATATGGTATAAAAATGACTTTTTCTGTTTAAGCGCATAATACGAAAGTGCTACAATTGACAAATCAAAATCGGAAATTGAGCAACCAATTCCTTAAATTGACGACGTACTGTACATTTTTGTCATTGAAACAACTGGAGAGGTTTTATTTCAATAATTATCCGTACATGTTATTCGGATATGTTTGTGTTGAAAATAGACTTAACCATTAGTGTTTGTCTATGAACATAAGTAATCAGATCGTAAATAATTAATGGAATTATTATAAATAATTAAATGCTTACGTATGGAAACAAAGACAGGTTCTGTTTTTGGTATTCATTGCCATTTTAGAAAAGTTAAGTCATGAATTCTTAGTAAAATCAACAAACAATGTTCTGATACGAAACCATAAACATGTTTTTTAATAAAATAAATGTATGCACATTATGAAAATAGGTGTGTTGTCAGAAATTAAACATATTGTATAGCCACGAACTTAAAACTAGAATGAATAACTACCATGATACAATGTGTGTTGGGGTGTTTTATCTCATTACTACGGTATTAAGCGACGTTGATTTAATTATTTACTATTTATTGTCCTTGTACAGCACGGTTAAATACACATTTACGTGTATTATTTGTACATAAATATATAGCGTATCAACCCTATAGTTTGACATATTTGATAGTAAAGGCTATAAATCTCTACAAGGCAAGTATCTGCATTGAAAGGTAGTTTGAAATATGAATAAGTAATCATGATGACTTGATTGAGGTTGTTTGCCTAGTTTCATTAAATGTAGAGGCGAGTGAAATTTTGTCAGAAAATTGAAATTGCATGTAACATGTAAAGAATAATTCGATGCAATGATTCTAAAACAATGCACCCATATTCATGAACTCACACGGCACAACAAAGTTGTAAGGGGGTAAATGGAATCATATTGGGCATCTGGCTGTCCATACATATGACCTTCGTTTTTGTCCGGTCATATCTTGACAACTGTAAGAAGTAACAACTTAAAAGCAGATACATGTATAATAAGGGAAAGTGAAGTGCACAAGAAAACAAATATTAAGAATTTAAAAAAATGTTATGTTTTGGCTTATTTATTGTCCGCGGCATATTTTAAAAATCATGAGAGGTATCAACTTGAAAGTGAATTCGTAGATAGATCTGATTGAGGATAAGTGCGGTGCACTAGAATCATACCATGTTGTTAACATTCTTTCATACTTATTGACCTTTTATTTAAATAAATGCACGAATATATAATTTCAGCTGCAACCATCAGGAGAGAAACCTTATCACCGCATATGGTCCTTAATTTTACAAAATGCCAAACATTTAGTCGCATTACACATTTACTACACAAGCAATGCTAGAAATGCCCTCTGAGAAAGCGGCATGCGGTAGGTATTTGCGGAACGAAAGTGGCATTTCTAGTTGTTTAAATATATTAACAAATGAAAACAAAACCAAAGCACTTGCATATAAATCAGTTGCGCGATGCATTATAAAATTATGTATTGTGTCCATCAATTCAAATACGGGCGGCAAATGGACAAACTTCGTGGGTTGTGTGGCAACACTCTATAATGTATGATTTGTTTTATAAAATACGACAACGCAATTTGACCAAGTAGTTTGTGACAAAACCAGAACATTGCAATTAATGACAGGTTAACTGAAATGCCCTGAGCTCTCCGATATTCTAGTGCATGTTAGGAGATAAACTCATTATATTAACGGAAGCTTCATTATATTAACGGAAGCTTCGTTATGAGAATAAAGTCGATACAATGCTCAGGCCGGTTTTAGAGCATTGTCAAGGTTGCTCATGTAGTGCAGCTAGGCAATTCTAGTTTCCAGAAGTAGGAACACTTTCCTGATCACGAAACTGTTGCACATTTATACTTTATTACGAATGTCAAAAGCTTCAATCTTATAAAACAAAATCAGACACAAACAAGACAGTGAATGATCACAATGTGTACTGCGTGTGAAATTGTCATTTGTATATCGACTGTTTGTTGGAGTTTGTATGTCCGTTGCTTGCATGTCTAATTGCCCTTTTTTATCATTTCATTTAAAATATTCAAATGACATGTTTTTCTATTCATTTGAAATATAATATGTTAAAGGAAATATTTTAACACAATTCGATGTTAAAGTTCAGTTTTTTTTCTTATTGTTAATTGCTATATACAAAGATATGTATATATATTACTTTCAACTGATGTTATTGACTTATTGTAAAAGTATTCATATTGCTTAAGTTTATTTGGCAAAAAGCAATGTTTATATGCGTATATTATATAAATAATCTTTTGTTGCTGTCGTTATAGTTTATATTCAAATTAGGAATAGTATGTGAGCGTATCATATGTGTATATCGGCCTATTATTACTCTTTGACTTTTGATACAATACTTATTTAATACTAGAACTTCTAACAAACAAATAAACTAACCAAACTTTTTAGAAGAAAGAAACACATTATCAATTAGTACAATAAATTCCTGGAAAACAAAGTGAAGATTCATCTTTGATAAAACATTTTATAACTCAGACTTGCTTGGTGATATGATATGCCGCCAGGAAATACAAACGAAACTCCATAAATTGTTTTGAGATAAATTCGACACTAAATACATTTTAGTCAAAGTTATTTCAGAAATGTAATAAACCAATGATTTTGTGACTGCGTGGAGTTTTGCCGACTGCATGGTATTTTAATAATAAAAACGCATGGCATTGCTACATGCTTCAAAGTAAAAACCTATTCTACATGATTGTCCAAAGTCAAAATTGATCTGTTGGTTTGTCAAAAAGAAACAACAACGAAAACACAAGAAATCGGACAACAAACATTTTGAGTTAGTGGTATGTGGTGAGCTTTGTGATATGCTCAATATACTGTTAACAAAAATGGGATAAAGTTGGGTAATTTAATTAGTAAATTAGGAGTCTAGGGGGTTTTATGAACATGATTCAGGTTATTTCTATGTTTCAACTGTAAATTTTGTATGTAAAAGGATTTAAATACTTTTCTATTCGTTCACTATGCATTTTAGTATAAATTGGCAAGTAAGTATATCATATGCATTCACTTTTGGTCATGCCTTTGCAAAGCGTTTATCTACATCAAATAAAACAGTTAAACACAAGTGATCCTCAGACCTATTACTTTAGATAATTTACGAGAAATGTCAATGTGCTTTAGTATGGACGAATTGGCGAGACACTGTCATCTGTTAAGCTAAAAACAATGTATCTCTGTATTTCTCTGTAAAGATTTATATTGAAAAGAATTCTGATGATTACTTTGGTTGTTGCGTTCATACATAAATCTTAGAGTCCTTTCCATTGGGAAAATACTTATTCCAGCACGCACGGTAATAAAAAGGAAAATATATCCTTTTTTACTTATAAAATAAATGTGCTTTGTTAGTTTAAAATGTTATTTCCACTGACGCACAAATTAATCAATTCAAAGTCCGTTATTATTATTTACCAAATTTGTGTAATATGCATGGTTTCCTATTACTACATGCTTCAGAGCAAAAACTTCAACAGGTTATGCATATGAATTAAGGTAATCAGACTTTTACGGTAAATGACATAAGCACTCCGGTATATTTAATAAAAGACAAATGATAACGAAACGAACACAAAAATGATACGCGATACATGGACGTTTTAGAACATTACCGACTGATAGGTTGTCTATTTACGTAACGTTGTAGGTCATGTCTTTTAAACGTTAAAATAATTAATGCTTCACTTAAAATGGTAAATTCTCTATTAAGTGTCCACGTCGTAACTTTATTTTTCAGGTTAACATTCAGTAATATTAAAATTATTATAGGATTCAGTAATAATGATTTTTAATCTTATATGCATTGTGTTTGTTTTTTTTATTAAAGGTCAGGCTGCATTTTTTCGTTACATTGTTTACTCGATGTCAAAGTATCACTCTACCTAATCGTTAAACTAAGCAATGCATTTATAACTTTGACAACATACAGTGATGACGATGGTCAAGTCCATAAACACCATGTGAAGGGTATAGTAAATATTGAAACCCGAGGAGAGTGATGCCAACAAAGGCCAGGGGAGCAAACAGTTTCTACTAACAGAAATCATGCACCATATAATCCACCAGTTTTCATGTCCTTGCATCATCAAGATGATCATTTAAAATGCAATACATTGAACGAAAGCACACCAAATTATAATGAAAATATAAATAAAAAACAATCGCATCATCATCGTGTGAGTGTGTGCTTGATTTAAGAGAAACATGTAACTATATATACTAAGATAATATAAATTGATGTTTATGGGGAATTAATATAATTATTTGATAATTAAAAAAGACTTATGAATTTGGAATCTTGAAAATGTTCGCTGTGTTTATATTCAATTCAATTAATAAAGTGAAAATTTAATCGCACCAAAAGGAGAGAAATCCAAATTTTAACTTGTGACCAGTAACCAGTTTTCAAAGAATTCGACATTGCTAAAATAACACAATAAGCACAAGCACAAATTGATAAAAACTGAGGTCACCGCACTTGATCGGTCAATTCAAAGCATCGTGGGTTGCAACACTATGTATTTGCTTCAACATCGTGGGTTGCAACACTATGTATTTGCTTCAACATCGTGGGTTGCAACACTATATATTTGCTTCAACAAAATGTTTGCCATAGAAAATTGTTTCATGTCATGATGCTCGATTATAAAATGGTATTTTTGTTGGTTTCACATATGTATATTTTTTGGAGGCTATAGTTTAAGGTAAAGATGATCGATGTTAAAGTTTGTAAAGCCCCATTAACACTCAAAACCAACTGATATTTTCTAAAATATTTCGTAAATAAAGTTAACCCATAAAACATCAGTGTTCCTAATAGCAATATTCAAAATTTCAACGCTAGATGTGGTCTGGTAACATAGATTAAACACGATACAAAATGCTCTGTGTTTTTTTGTTGAACAATATATTCAACACATGTGTATGTACAATGTTAGTGTTTGTGTGTCGTATGAATATATATTGTTGCGGGAAATTAAAATGCAATATATTGTGCCACACAAAATACAAACGAGCATTTTGTATCTCGTTGAATGTATGTAACTTGACCACATCTGGCGTTGAAATTTTGGCTATTGCTATAAGAAACACTGATTTGTTAATGGGTTTACTTTATTTTACGAAATATTTTACGAAATATTCGTTGATTTTGAGTGTGACTTGGGCTTTAAACATTCAATTACTTTATTAAATGCATGCGAACATGACATTCGTATTTTTGAGTACTTCAATTGAACATGATCATTTAATAGTTTCCAATATTCTCGACCAAAATAAAACAATTACACACTGATAGGTGTCGATCACCACCATTACAATTTAAAGTTTCTCGTCGTTTCACAATTACTGTAGTTTAAGTAATTATATACAATTAGCTCAGACAGTGCAGTTCAGGAATCTCGTTTTAATGTGGAATGAGTTTAAAATATTTTCAAATTAGCCGTTTTATAATTAAGAAATAACGCTCGATTGTTCGCTGTTTATCGACTCGTTAACTATTGGAGTTCTGATGCGCATCGGCAACATTTGTTTTGTGTGAACTTCATTAGAGGCTAGGTAAAAAGATTAATTTTGGGATGCATTAATTGTTTTATGAGGCTTTTGTCCACATTTCACTGACGAAACCATGTTTTGTGACGGTAACTGCATTTCGACGAGATGTATTTTCTTAGAAGCAATTTTCGAAAGAGGTCGGAATGATGTAAATTGATACCAGGCTTGCACAATCAGTGTTTGCGCTATTTATTAGAAACTTCGATAACGATAAGTTTGTCTGTTTCTATTTAAAGAAAAAGAAGCTTGCAGCATGTGAAAGTTATATATTCGTACGAGAAATATGAATTAGGAGCTTATTTTAAAGTAGTTATGCCCGTGGCGTACATCCGTCTACGCGACACGATTTATCTCATTAACCGTTTATTATTGTCCACAGGGCATACGATCGGATACGAGGGAAACACGATTAAATAATACTAGTTTATGTAAAGGGCTTACTGGTGGTTTGGGTGATGATAATACGGGTTCAGAAAATAATAAGAAATGTCTTTTAAAACGGCAGTTGGTGTTGACATTAATATTTATACGGTATGCTCTAAATAAAAAACAAGAAGACCAAGATGAATGGAAACTTTTCTTCATCGACCTCATAAAATAGTATATACTAGACGTGACATTAGAATGATTCATCATTATGTTCACGGAATCCCAGTTGATTAGAACGTACAATACGAGTTTTACACATTAAAGACATAGAATAGTTGATATAAGGTCCATAAATATGGCTATGGCTATTTCGCCTATTATCAACAAAAATACAGAGTTGTATTACTTTATAGATATACTTGTAAAAAAACATATATAATATTAATGACTGGAAATCCTGAGTGTTTTACGCTCGCTTTTAGCAAATTTGTCAGCATCGTCCGCGTATATAAGCATACTAAAATAGTTATTTCGGTAAAGGGAAGCACTTGCAATTTAATCATAATACGAAAGTAGGACAATTGTGCAAAATGGTATTCAGATAAAGTGTGTAGGGTACAGATATGATTATAGACTTGCTTTACCTCTCAATTAAAACAATTTTGCAAATTTTAAACCGCAGAAACTATACAACATTTATTGGTATACGTTAAACAATAGCAGTAAGTTTGCATCACCCACATTCAGAAATCAGGCCAAGTTCGATTGGCCGAAAATATTAATACACAAACTAATTGGTGTTAACATCTTTAGTCGATAAAAGGAGGCGCAGTGTGTCGACACGCAGGTCTCAAGACGTCTGTCAGCATAAATACTACACATTATCAAGTATTATGTGTGGGTGGTAAAACGTAATCCTTTACCGTCTGCACGGAACTAACATGTCTTAATATGTGTTTGTATTCGGCAGAGAAAATTCGGAATGATTGTATCCTTACAAGAATCTTCATGGGCGACGGTCGGTTTTTATTTGTCGCGGATTTTGTCCGCCGATTATGGCATTTATGGAAAAACTTGTGTCTACATTCTACTTTTGTATTTGACACATTCTTATGTGTAAACACAGTGTTGGTTATGTTATGGCATTTTACATAAATGCCATACATAAATGCCCCAGTTCAATCACAATCTAAGTGCCCTTGGTAAATATCGTGCGATCCATAGACCTTTCATTCCGGGGGACAATCCATAAATAACAATTGTGTACCGATGCATTTGATGCCATTGTTCACGTTTATCTTTAGTGCAAGTAACCCTTATCTAGTATGACATACATGTACACAATAAAATGCAAGGAGAATATCACGTGGCCTTAGTCACCTAATCGAACTACATGGAAGTCCTTGTCTACATTACATTCGGTGCAAGCACCCGGCCTTACCAATGTGCTATTCGTTAATCCACCTCCACCTGTTTAAATCCGTTCATTTTCGTCAATGTGGTATTTACGCCAGTATGTGTTTTTTTTTTGTTTTTTTTTTAACCTTACTTTTTCTTTTTTTGTGTCTTTGTATACGATTGTAATTAAGCGACTATTTCCAGCATGGTACATCTTGTTTTTTACTAACATCTGTTTTCCTCGTTAAGTGCTATGTCGGTTTTTGCCCGCCCATTTTATCATTTATGAAAAAATTGTGTTTTCATTAGATTGGTACACATGAGTAGCGTATGGTTAGCTCGTGGCCTTCATCTTGAACATATGAGTGATAAATGAGTACCGTATGGCATTTTTTTTATGACGTATGGATAGCGATTGACCAAAATTCTGTAACCGTATATGAAGTGCTTGACCAGCGTACTCGATATATGAGTACCGTATCTCTATCATTACTTACCATGTATTCAGCGTTAACCTTGCGTAAAGTCTCATTAGTAAGCTTTCTAATGATATATAATTTATCAAAATGTATAACCTCGTCGCTTCGCTGTACGCTTATTATGAAAGATTGATAATTACGACACGGTAAAACGCGAGGTGGGAAAACATAAAATGTGTATTTCTTGTGTTTAACTATATATTTATATATCTGAAAACTACGTAACGTAAGCTTTCTAATGATATATAATTTACATCAAAATGTATAACCTCGTCGCTTCGCTGTACGCTTATTATGAAAGATCGATAATTACGACACGGTAAAACGCGAGGTGGAAAAACATAAAATGTGTATTTCTTGTGTTTAACTCGCTATAAATCTATTCATAACAACGGGAATATACTAAAAGTTATATTTTTTGAAAGAGGAATAAATAAGTTATTCCTCCACTGGAGTAGTATTTATGAACTGTCTGGTAATAAGTCATGTTCACATCGGCCGCCATTTTGTTTTGTCTGCTAGAAGTGACAATAACCAGGGAATCATTGTTATGAATTCTTGAAGGATATTTGCTGGAACATTTAACAGATAAGTTATAAATGATTGAACTGTTTGTCACTTGTTAAAACAAATTGTTTTTGTTATTTTAAGTGTTTTCAATTTTAACGTAATTTCTAAGGTGTTCGATAACTGGTACGTCCACCATAAACATCGTTTTGCCTACCTGTTTATATTTCTACAAAGAGCATCTTAACGAATGCTCGATTAATTCACGGTATCCACTGATGGATATGTTGATAAAGAGCGGGTGACGTCCCTCATCACTCGAGGCGAATTACTTAAAAACTCCTCTAGATTCATTTCTGTAACTTTATTGCATGTTACTTCGCTGTTTCAAGATTGCGGTTGTTTTCCGTCAGATGTTGAAAAACGCACGTGAAATGTAACGCGTATTTTGATTGGTTGTTATTTTTAGCAGAGCCCTGATCGGCTATAACTTTTGTAGGAACAATTAAATCTTCCTAAGGAAGAATTCGAAATTCACAGGAAGAATTAAAATGACGCGGCTAAAAGGGTCAAAAGTCACGAATTCTTCCTTAGGAACAATTAAATCTTCCCAAGGAAGATTTATATCTATCTTAGGAAGATTTATATCTTCCTTAGGAAGATTAAATTGTTCCTAAGGAATATATAAAACTTCCTAGGGAAGGTTTAAATCTTCCTTAGGAAGATTTAAATCTTCCTAAGGAAGAATTCGTGACTTTAGATCCTCACCCCTGCGAGTTGAAGTTCATGAATTCATGAATGATTCAGGAACTTTACAAACAGTTCATGAACAGCTCATGATAAGTTCGTGGAATTGATGAGAGCAAGTTCATGATCTAAAGTTCATGAATGATTCATGAACACACATTCATGAACCAGTGAAGAATGGTTCATGAACAAGAGGGTTTAATAATTTATTTAAGAAAGATTCATGATTTGGTTCATGAACTAATGATGAATGATTCATGCACCTTTTATTCAAGAAAGATTCATGATTTGGTTCATGAACTAATGATGAACGATTCATGCACCTTAACAGATTATGTGGTTCATGAATTGTTTATAAGACATTCTTGTCTTTGTTTTAAAGAACTAATGAGGGTTTTTTCATGAATCTGAAAAATGTAAATGATTCAACGAAAAAATTGTGAAATATTCCCCATTTGGTTAAATAATTGAAATAGAACTTTTCATGAACTTGAACTTAGTATGTGGTTCAAAAAAGGTATATTGTATATGTTTGCCTTTTTTAATAACTAATGAAGAACTTTTAATGAATTGCTGTTTTTACAAAAGAAGAATATTGTGGGCACAGGAAGTTGAAATGGCAGCAAAATGAAGACACATGGTTTGTGTTATATTTGGAAATGTAGGTCTTTAATAAATTACTGGCTAAACTGATCAGCTATTGGTTCCATTTCAACTTTCTTGTCACTGTAAGTGTAACCATTTTCATAAAAAAAAAATCATATATTATCAGGCTGATTTAAACAGAAGAAAAAAAGAAAAGATATTAACATGTCATCCAAAATAGTTAATATCCGAATATATGGTCACTTTTGACATCTTAAAAGAAAAACGAATATTTTTTTCTGTTGGAAAGCATATGCTTGCATACAACATTTTACTTCAAATCCTTTGTAAACAACCAGATTCTAACTTAAAAATTACCCTATATGACTGAGTTTAGTATTTATTACCAGAAGATAGGGCAATTCTTGTCTGCAGTATGTTTTCAGTAACTAAAGACTAGAGCATAAAAATATAAGAACCGATCAGGTATCAGCAGACTCAGTTGATAACTGATCGGTTCTTACATTTTACTCTTTCAAATAAATTATAAAGTGTCATTTTTAATGGTTTGATATTGTGAAATGTGCCACTGTCCATGGAGGGGGGGGGGGTCAATAATAATTATAAGCTTGAATTTTAATGGTATGCATTAACATCTTGCATTCTTTGTTCTTGAAGTATTCATGAACTGAGTAAGTTTCCCACATCGCTTGGTTCATAAATAGTTCTAGAACATTAAATTCATGGATTATTCTTGCTCTTTTCATGAAGTTTCAATTCATGAATTATTCTTGCTCTATTCATGAAGGTAAAATGGCCGCTTCATAAAGTGATCATGAAATGTTCATTAATATGTGAGTTAATTAATGATTCAATGTTCACGGATTATTCATGAACAAATTAATTCATGAATGGTTCATAAACTCATATTTCAATAACTTTTTAGAAAGCGGCCATTTTCCCTTTATGAATAGTTCATGGATGTTGTTCATGAATGATGCAAGAATGATTCATGAATGATTCATGAACAATTCGTTAAACTCTCACAGTGGCATAGTATCCCATATCTTATAGCCTTTTTCGAGTTAGTCAGTCATTTAAAGTCTATTTTATGATTTAAAAGTAGTAACCATGCAAGCGTTCCATTATTCGTCACAGATGTTATTGTGACCCGTTTGCGGTCAGACAGTGACCAATATGTGGTCACAGTGACCAACTTTGGGTCGCAGTGACCGATTTCTGGTCACAGATGGAACGCCGCGGGTATATAAAGTATGCCATGATAAAGTGACCAAAAAGTGGTCACAAAAAGCATTCTAGTTAAACCTTTAAATGGGCAAGATCTATCCTATTTTATTCTAAAAAGTAATTTTAAAGCAAACTTAACTTTAGTATTGAACAATTTAATAGTGAACCATAAAGTAATAACGTGTAACCTGTTCATTGAATTATTGAGCTACTCAGCAACTTATTACAATTTTGACTTTCTTAATATTTTTAAAAGAAGCGTAATTGAATCTTTGCGATACAATATTATTTGCTGGTGTAAAATCGTCTGTTAGACTGCGCTACCGTGTTGTGAAATAACTTTCAGACTTATTGATGTTATATTTTTGAATGTGTATGAATTGTGTATCTTTACACCTGACCAAAGTGTTGAAAGTGTTGTTTAACGAATAAAACCTGTTGAACTTTTGAGCCAAAAAGTTGCGTTTAATGATATAGAATTTAGATCCACGTACCGGAGCATAACAATTATAGAATGCTATTAAAAAATTGTATTGAAATCGCACCGATATTAAATTTCATACTATATTAATTCATATTTTGAAATCTGAGCATCTTATGTTAATTTATGTTTGAAGATTTATTTGAACAAATCATACTTAACGGATTCATTTGCTTGAAAAGAGATTTCATATGAGCCTCGCTCTGTGAAAAGGGGGCTTTAATGCATGTGCGTAAATTGTCTTCCTAGATTTGCCTGTGCAGTCCTGCAAGGGGAAGCAGTGGTAAAAAGCCATAAGAAGAATTACTGTTTTCTTTCCGGGCACACAAACGGGCGACGTGAATAAAAGCAGCCGATCCAGAATATTACTCTCTGCCGTTTATTGGCCGAGTGGGTGTTGTTGATTTGCCGAGTGGGTGACGCTTCGCATTTTTTATATAACTTATGGTGTGTTTAGTGAAGTGATCATTATGTTGATTATATATATATACATATATATATATCAATTCGGCCATTTATTTTATAATTTTATCTGTAGTGAAATTACGTGTTATTTATGAATGTATAAATATTAAGAATGCCTACAACATCTTTTGCAGATGTGATATTTTTCTGACGACAGTTCATAGTTGACCGACTGGAAGCTTCCGCTCACATAAAAATGAGCCTCGCTCTGGGAAAATGGGGCTTAATGCATGTGTCTTCCCTGATTAGCATGTGCAGATTGCGACACCGTATGCACTAAAATAAAGCCACTTGCATTGAGCCGCGCTTTCACAGAGCGTACCCTAAAATATATGAAATAATATTAGTTGTCAGCATAACTTCTATTTTCAAACATTTTATTGAAGCCCAGTTATGTTTAATAAGTTTGCGTTGATTTAATTGGATGCTTTGCCGTTTTGAACAGTATTTAAGTCTTATCACGGCAGTAAGTTTACCTCCTAACATTTTCCCTGAGATAGCTGGGTTACCAGTATAAAGTGCACATACTTATCCTGAGATAGCTGGGTTACCAGTATAAAGTGCACATACTTATCCTGAGATAGCTGGGTTACCAGTATAAAGTGCACATACTTATGCTAATATCGGACGACTGCCCTACTTGAATCAGAGGTAGGGAAATGATGGCCGTAGAAAGGATTTCATGATCGATCTCCACACAGGTTATGTGACCAGGTCGGGGATAAAACCTTCGATCTTCGAATTCATGGTCCCAGTAACATATCGACTATTTATGACATAATCAATTCACATAAGTGTCCCTTTAAATTATTAATTGCAGTTAACAATATTTTTATGGGAAGGTTGTTTTATTCAACTGATTATACCTAGCTAAACAGATGGATTCACATAAACATAATCTGTACAATTGAATAATAACATTACCTGGAGTTTTGATGTCGCGATTTAAAAGCACGTTGCGTTCATAACCGTCGGTGCTTTTTTTTAACTATTAGGTTTACAGCAGAAGAGCGATAAAGGACGTTTAATAGCCGATTAGAAGAGTCAGTGTGTAGAAAGAGGGGGGGGTCTGGAGAGTCGCTGATTGTTATTGCAGTATTCACTCAGTAGATATATTATACCTCACATAAATTTGTTTCTTATTTGCGTATATAAACTACACCGGTCCATTATTTTGAATAGTGCCCGGTAAAAAATGCACGCGCATCTAATAGTGCCCGCTAGACTAGATGCGCGCGCATCTAATAGTGCCAACTGTATATCTTATATGTTTATGCATATGTACGGGTAACCTATTAGGTAAATAATATAATATAAAATATATAATTTATATAATATATAATATTATATAATAATTCATAATAATGTATATAAATATATAATTATATATAATAATATATAATAATACATAATACATACTATATAATACATAATATATAATATATGATATAAACTATATAATATATGATTTATATATAGTATATAATATTTGATATAAAGTATATAATATATATTATATTATATTATATATAATATAAATATTTATGGATTTATATTGTGTTATATATTTTCATTTCAATTGGCATTTATCTGCACAAAAATGTTCGGTATAATATAAGAAATAGAAAACCTCACTTCAGGCCCAATGGCAGAATAGTGACCAGCCAGGCAGCCCCAAATAGTATAAGGACCTCAGCCTTCGGCTTCGGTCCATATACTATTTGGGGCTGCCTGGCTGGTCACTATTCTTCCATAGGGCCCTCAGTGAGATTTTCTATTTCTTAATTATTTCATATTAACTATATATTTAAACAAAGTTAATAGGTTTTTGGTAAGTTTGCGATATTTTACGCAAAAATTGACGAAAATGATTAGAATAAATATGAGGTGGTTAGAAAAATGTCAATCGTCAAATTTTAATGAAATCGTTACTCGTCCAGATCACCTCTATACTACCCAAGAATTGATAACCAAATCAAGATATAAAAATCCCGCGTATCGCAGTAAAACGTGTAAGCGTTATTGCTCATTCCCACAAAAACAGATTCCTGCAAGGTGAGAGCGCTTTCTTAATATGTAAGTCGTAAAAATATTGATTGTTGCCACAAACCCGATCGACCCTTAACTTGTTTGGTATGCCAGATTGTGTTTTCGATTATTTTGCTACATTTGATGATATCGTCTGATTTATCTTTTTCATGCGAAGACAGTTAAATTGAGATATAGAATTTTTCTGTTCTCAACATTTTTATTAAAAAGGGTGAATCACTCTTGAATTGTAAAAAAAAAGTTTGGCCGACCTATCAAGTCTTTTTGGTTTGTAGATGTAAATCGAAACACACATACTTGTTGTATATGATAATCGTTAGCATAGAGACGTCTAACGGTTGTAATACAAAAGGATGTATATGTAAACGTTTTGTGATCTAAAAACGATTTGTGATCTGTAAACGGTTTGGAATCTGTAAAGGATTTGAGATATGTTAACGATTTGGGATATGTTAACGGTTTGGGGTTTGTTAACCATTTTGGAGCTGTTCATGATTTGGGATTTGCAAACGTGAATTAAAAAGTTATACAAGAATATATGTGCAAAAAGCCTGACAATTAAAAACACCGTCATTATGGAAGCCTTTTTATGAAATGAAAGATGGTGGTACTGGCGATTTTTCAAGTTACTCACAAATATTAGTTTGTTTAGCGACTTGTTCGTTTCTATACGATGTTACATGGTAAACTATAACACATCTAGGTTGAAGCTATGTACTTAAATAGTTTCCAGTAAGGCTATATCACGACAGCTGTCTATTCTGTCAACTGCAAACCAATATTGATTACACAAATCTAATTTCCTATCGTCCTTCGCAGCTAGATATCGAATGCAACAAAAGGCATCCATATAGCCCACGGTGATGAATTGATATCTACAATTGGAACGTGTATCAATAAAGAATAATCATTTATAATCCCGTATCCGATGGGTATGTGGAATTGTTTTCGATTATTTGCTCCCTCGATACATGCGCTAGACACTTTAAGAGGCTCGCTTAATAGCATCAAACGTGTTTTATGTATTAAATAAATGCCTCTGCATCTTCTTTCTTTTTCATTTTGCAAACTGAGCATACATGAAATGGCCTTTGTCTGGTATTAATTTAGCGGGATGATGAGTTTTGACAAGCTATCCATGCAAGCAATCAATAGGCCTCTCAGCAGTTCGGACATGCCCCTCCTGACACCCTTGGGGGAAACGAAACTCATTTTGCTGACTTTCATGTCGAAAAAGTTCTAGAGATAATTCATCGTTTACTTTTACATAGGATGGTGCATTTATGTTTGTTCAGTTAAAGAGCGACTGCATTTCGTTATGTTTAAGTTCATGTGTAAAGTGGGTGTTAGAAAATGTGGGGATTATTTAAACAATATTTTTGGTCTTTGTTTTTTATCAATTGTTTCTTCATAAACTAACTTAAAACCGTTTTTGAAGACGTTCCACTCGTTATTTAAAGAAACTTCCGAACGACTGTTAGGCGTGGATCTTAGAAGCTTGTGTATTAATTCAGGATTACATACACACGTGAAATCTGTTCCCATACATTACAAGATCGTTAATTATAAAGAAATTGTCGTTCATTAATAGAACTCCAATGTTTTCAATTGTGGTAAGATCAATCTTGTCGCTGATTTTTATTAATTCTGGAAGCCTGGCCTATACCAACATACCAGACGGAATTATAGTTCCCATAGGTAAGTCCACCATCCGAACATAGTTAACTTGAGCCTCGCTCTGTGAAAAGGGATTAAATGCATGGTGTAAAGTGTCGTCCCAGATTAGCCTGTGCAGTCCGCACAGGGCTATCAGCGACGATCCTTTTCGGTTGTATTGTTTTTTTCGTTTAAAGGAAGACTGTTCTTGACGAAAATCCAGTTGAGGCGGAAAGTGTCGTCCCTGATTAGCCTGTGCGGACTACATAGACTTATCTGGGACGACACTTAAAGCACATGCGTAAAATTCCTTTTTTTGTATAGCGCCACTCGTGTGTTTGTGGCAAAACTCTAACTCAGATTACAGCGTATGTTATGCAGCGCGATTGCGTCGTTCAATGTGTTTGTGTGTGTGTGTTTTTTGTTCGGTATAAAAGGTGCCCATTTTAGAGCATTTTAACATAATCATTTCGCATTCAGCCTTACTCCCTGTGGAATGTTCAACGTTCTAATATGTTTACAGAACAATTAGCGAGTTTTATGTCTCCCTGGTATATTCTAGCCATTTTTATTATGGATTTTTCTAAACGGTAGAATCATATATCAAGGCACATGACCCTTAGTATGCCGTTTAAATGAGCTTTTGTTATGAATTTACAGCCATTTGTTCATCTCATTGTTCGTCGGTGCAATGCACTTTAAACTTCGCTAATACTAGCTAATAGGAACAGTGAATAAACTAATAATAAATACACAAATGACGATAACTGCTGAAACAATTTATTGTTTCCAATTTCAAAAATACCAGAATTTTCTTGCCAACATATGACTCAATCCCACAAATGTTTAAATTCATTTGGCAAAAAGCAATATTTATATGCCTATATTATATACTATTATTGTTTAGTAGTTGCTAAGAAACAGTCTTTTTATTAGAAAAACTTGGTGAAAACTCTCTGCAATGTATTTTCCCTCTTTATGGAAATGTGATTGTTAAAATTTGACGATTCGATTTGATGATGGTGTTTCTTTCTGAAAAAGAAAGTGAAAAAGTGAGTTTCTTGAAAAAAACACGAAGATTCGTCTTTGATAAAACATTCTATAGCGCAGACTTTCTTGATGATAAGACGCAGGGAAATACAAATGGAAGGTCAAAATTAATATGTTGGTTTGTCAAAAAGGTCAAAAAGAAACAACAACAAAAATGCAAAAAACTTGATAACTTTTATATAGCTTTAAAGGAAAGCTTTAAATCCACATATTCGTTCAGTATGCACTTCAATATGAATTGGCAATCTAGCATATCATATGCATTCACTTATGTTCATGTCTTTTGCACATCGTTTATCTACATCAAATAAACTCTTTAAGAAAGTAAAACACAATTGTCAGACATATTACTTACGATAATTTACGAGCACTTTACTAATGCTTTAGAACGCACGTATTGACGAGACACTGTCGAATGTGACGATAAAAACAATATAATTTTATCTTTCTCTGTATTTCTATATATATCTATCTCTGTATTTTACTTTAAAGGATATCTTTATTGAAAAGAATTGTGATGATTAGTTTGGTTGTTGCGTTTTCTCATAAATCATAATTGCGCTTGCCTTGTGAAAAATACTTATTTCAGCACGCAAGGAAATAGAAAGGAAAACACATTCTTTTTTACTCGAAAGACTTATGTTTATTGTCAGTTCAACATATTATTTCCCCTGACACTTCAGTTTACCAATACTAATTTCGCTTAATTGTTTAATCTGCATGGTGTCTCGTGAGTGTTTTATATTGTTACATGCTTCAGAGAAAGAACTTAAACTGGGTAGGTATATTGGTCGCGCTATGGGAAAACGGGGTTTAATGCGTAAGCGTAAAGTGTGCACTTTCCACTTTAATTGGATTTTTCTTCTGGAAAACTGGGCATAAAATATGTGGCGTGCTCTGAGAAAACTGGGCAAAATGCTTGTGCGTGTAGTGTCATCCCAGATTAGCCTGTGCAGTCCGCACAGGCTAATCCGGGATGACACTTTCCGCCTACACTAGATTTTCGCAAAGGAGAGACATCATTAAAACCAAAAATTCTATAAAAGCGGAAATTGTCGTCCCTGATTAGCCTGTGCGGACTGCACAGGCTAATCTGGGATGACAATTTACGCACAAGCATTTTGCCCAGTTTTGTCAGAACACGCCACATATATGTGCTTAAAGTGTCATCCAAGATTAGCCTGAGAAGTCCGAACAATCTAATCAGGGACAACACTTTCTGTTTTTATGGAATTTTTCGTTTAAAGGAAGTCTCTTCTAAACGAAAATCCACTTTAGGAAGAAAGTGTCGTCCCTTGTCCACACTTTACAAACATATATTAAGACCCGTTTTCCCAGAACGAGACTGATACTGATCACCAGTTCAATGCACTTCATACGCCGCTTTTGCTGTACAAATGAACTTCCCTCAAGATGAACTTTCATTGAGAAATTTCTTTTTTATGGACACCCATCAAATAATTAGTGAGTGAAACTGTCGCATTGAATTGTAAGATATCATCGAAGATAAGTTATGCATCATATCGTATCAAACGTTGTTATTCCAACGCGAATCCATTAATTTTAAATACAGAATTAAATAGAACTTCTAAAACAATTTATTTTTTCCGATTTCAATAATTACATAATTTAATTTCCAGCAAATGTTTCAAAACCAAAAATAAACGTAAAGTATATGTAAGTAACAATTATTTTAAAATACGTGTGTGGTCTCAACGAAACTTTGAATGAATGTCGAAGAAACAGTTCAATTTCTTCTTTTACTTACACCTAAAACAATTTTGAACATTCTGAAGCGTTTGTTTAAACCCTCGTACAGATATGCATCGATGTTCTTCGTTCGCCCATTCATGCACTTGCTTTAACGAAAGGCAATTCTATATTTATGGTTCACTGGGGATAAACCCATTGAAAGCAAATATTAAATTACCAAGAATAAATATTAAATTACCATTAAAAAACTCACTAACGCCATTGCACATGAAATTAGCTTTTGAGTCAAAAGTTTCCAACAACTTTTGTTATTGATGTGTCTTGTGTTGTGTTGTTTGAATTTTGGGAAAACGATGTACAACGATAGCTTCAGGATACGAAGACTATGTTTTGTTTTACTGCACGTGCAAATGCTACATGAAGAAATAGGCAAACTAAATACGGGTTTAGACCCCCAATTCTACGTTTTGCGTTGATTGTTTCGCCTCTTTTAAAAATCGAATTGTTTCACTGTATAGTTGTTTTTGCAAAACAAAGGCAAGCTTAAAATAGTAATGACAGGAAATCCGGAGAACTGATAATCGCCTTGAGCACGTCTTTATTACAGCATTCGTGAAAACAGACATGTGCAGTGTGTTTACACGCAGGTCTCGAGACGTTTGTCGTCATAATTAGGTGGTGGTGGGGGGATACAACGTTTTCATGTACTATCTACACGGAACAAATACGTCTAGAAATGTGAAATATTTGGCAGAGAAACTTCGGAATAATAGTATTCTTCATTGTCGACAGTCGGTTTTCATTTCAGGCGGATTTTGTCCGCCGATTATGTCATTTATAGCAAAACTTTTGTTTTTATTGTACATTTGTATATTACAGATTCTTATGTGTAAACAAACAGTTGGATATGTTATGGCATTTACATAAATGCACTTGTTCAATCACAACCTCTGTGCTGTTTGTCAAGATCGGTCGATCCATAGGCCTTTTATTCCCGGGGAAAAAACATACATACCATTTATGAACCCTTACATTTGACGGCATCGCCCACGTGTACTTTTAGTGCAAGTTATTCTTATCCAGTATTTCATACATATACCCAATATAATGCAAAGAGAATATCATGTGACCAAAGTCATCCAAGCGAATGATATGGAAGTGCTTGTTTGCATTACATTTGGTTCAAACACCCGGCCTTACCAATTTGCAATTCTTAAATTCACCCCACCTCCACCTCTGTAAATCCATTCATTTTTGTCATGGTTGTATGGTATATATATATATATATATATGCCAATTTTTTTGTTATTTTTATTTTAACATCACTTTTTCTTTGTTTGCGTTTTTGTATACGATTGCTATTAAACGACCTCTTTTAGCATAGTATATCTTTTTTTTACAAACGTGTGTTTTTATCGTTAAATGATGTGTCGGTTTTTGCCCGCTCATTGAATCATTTATCAAAAAAAACTTGTGTTTTCATTAAATAGGTACATATGAGTAGCGTAATGGTAGCTTTTGCCCCTAATATTGAACATATAAGTGACAAATGAGTACCGTATGGCAATTTTCTTAATACGTATGCATAGCGAATGCCGAAATTCTGTAACCGTACATGAAGTGCCTGACCAGCGTACTCGATATATGAGTACAGTATCTCTTTCGTAACTTACCGTGTATTTGATGGACAGTGTTAATATTGAGTACATTCTTATCTTAGTAGCTATGCTACCACAAACGCACAGAATGTTAAGCGTGCTCAACAAATAAAATCTATTGCGACGAATAGAGCTACCAACGTATCGAACCGAGCAACATAAAACAAAAACATACGTAACATATACATACATTTAACACTTTTTCGTTATTCTAAATACTTTATCCCAACATTCCTTTATTGGCTGCAGTTATTATATGCGATTATACAGACTTCATATTCATTTTGTATTCAGAAACTTTAATTTTCATCCATGTGGGAAGGTCCACAAAGTAAGTCAAATTAACGTAAAACACAAAACATGCGGTACACAATTCCCGCCTAATTACGTCATTACGTCATATTCTCGACTGACGTCACCAATTGTTGACTCATTCATCTCGTCAACAGCAAAGTGTAAGGAAACTTGGCTTGTTTTAATTATTTTGTTTTGCAAAAGTGCAAAATCAATAATGGTTTCTGAGTATTTAAATATCAAGTCAGTATTTGGAAACTAGGGATAAAATCGTTGTTTGGGTAAGATTTTTTTCTTGCAACTTGTACTAAGGTTAGTTGCAAATATTTTATGTTTGGATAATTTCATCCATTCCTATAGATTCGCCCACCCCCTTTTTTGGAAATTATAACATATTTATGATAAAACTTGAGTTATTTATCTTTATTTAGAAAATTCTATCACAAAGATGTTGTTTTTGGGTTAAAAACATGTGAATTTTAGATTATTTTTGGGAAAAACTAAATTTAGGTAAATATTTTACAAAATTTGCTACATATGCTGTGTTAATGCCAATAATCCTGAAAATATTCACTTTTAAACAGTATGTTGGTGTTTATTTGTATATAAGAATATTTATTTAATGATTAACATCAAAATGTCTTCAAATCTTTTTATGTTTTCCTATAAAATGTATGACTGAACAGATAGGAAAGACATGAACGAATCGGGGTTGCTAGGATGCCTTCCTAGAATTGGCCTGTAACTAAAGAAGTTCCTGATATGTAACTGATTTTGCCCTAATTTTGTTGTTAAGATATAAAGTGTTTATTTAAATGTGTCACTTGTGTTACAAATCTTTTCATTCAGTAGAAAAAGTCCATTTAACTCTAAAGTGGCCGAATATACAGGAAGAGAGGCTATTACTCTGATTTACTTAGCCTCAAATCATGGTTATTTCTTGCACATGAAATTGTCTTTCTAGGTTTACAAAAGTTAAGAAATATTCTCCAAACGGAATAAACGATAATCGTTTGTTTTCTATTCAGTCTATATTCACAGAGTTCAATATCGTTGGAAAACCGGAAAAAGCTCGAACAAAACAAAATACGAACAACTCAAATGGTTTCGTTTCAGTTACATGACTCAAACGTTATAGAAGACAATTAAGAAACATGTTTAAAAATGTTGGCTATCAAATATCAAGACCTAGTACATGAAAACAAGCTTGAGCGCACGAATGATAAAGAAGTTCGACCTTGGATTCGATACGGTTCGTTTGTCAATATAAGGTTCGTTATAAACACACCGCACGGCCGTTTTAGTATCAAATTCCGATAAGCTATAAAGCAGATATTTACATTGAACAACCTTAAGACATGGAATAAACATTTAAGGAGAGGGATATCAACACTGACTTATACAAATCGCTGTTGTGTATTGCATGTTCCTTCTGGATTTCAATCAATTCTGTGTGAGTTAGGAGGCATTTAAATGTACGCGAGTCATGATTTTCTTTTAACGTAAGTGTTTTATGTTGAATAATTTGTATTGAATAGGTAGTCAGATTATATTTCAAACAAATGAATTTTGGTAGTTAGATTATATTTGAAATTTAAATTTTAAATCTGAAGTGCGTTAAAGTTTAATACTTAAAACGCTGTAAAATGCTTTAAACACATGTAAACTAAAATCAATTGGATTCAAATCTAATAATTATGTATCGCTGTTTCAATGTTATCGATGAGGTGCATTTAATTGCGGACTTAATGTGCATTTGTATCAGTCTACGATTATATCTCAAATACACTTCACGTAAGCTCCGTGTGCATGTGAAGAATATACCAAACGTGAAATCTTGTCAAATGCATGCAAGTATGCCTTACTGTTTTTCATATAAATATTTCAGTACACAAATAAGCGTAAATAAACCTGTATAAAGAAATTGACAGTAAGTGACGTCACGGCACTCGGGCATCATTGTGTGCCCTGTCGGGACTTGGGTCAGAGCCAAGACGCGGAAGTCTACTGCGATAACTGTGTCAAGTACTACTGCCGTGGCTGCATCATTCTACACGACGACCTATTTCCGCTTCATTCGATCGACAGTGGAGACCATTCGTCACGTGACCGGAAGGAACACGCAACGTTTCAACGGGAGGCGGAGAATTCCTCGTGGAATCGGTCGGACCCGGAAGTGACGTTCCACGATTTGAGAAACCTTGACGAATCAAAACCATCATCGTCGCATGTCACAATGGATACACAACACCTGCAGCCGATATTATCTAACTTGAAGTCGCAACTTGAGCGCATAATCCGAGAAAAGGAAACACGCAGGAAAGACGTCAAACATAGAAAAGAGGGTCTTGTCAAGGCAATACGAAAATACCGAGTTCAGATCAACGACGTATTAGATAGGTTGGAACAGCTGACTATAGAAGAGCTAGACATGATGGTATCCGAGTTAGAACTCAGTGTCCAGAGCGATATTGACAACTGTGCATCTGTTCGTGTTGAATTAGACAATCTCATTGACGAACTGCATAGCATGACAACGAGGCACGATTCGATTGCGACTTACCGAATGGACGAGTGCCGAGATAAGATTGCCGAAGCCGAGAATTTAATTGACACGATTTCCAACTACGCCAATGAGATTACGTTCCACCCAAACTACGCGATTGAAGAATTTCTCTCAGGCTTAAGAATTATTGGTAAAGTTGAAAGCGGTCGACCGGAAGACCAAGGAGTACATGGGCTATCAGGGCTCTCTCTGTCGTCACATTCTTTGCCGGTGTCGTCTTCGAGTTCACTTCCAATACGCCATATATACCACGTGAAATACTCTGAAACGCACAACGTCCAGACGAAAGGCGACTTCGAACTCTGTTTCATCACAGGCTGCTGTCAGCTTCCGGACGGCAGACTGGTTCTGGTGGATAATGGGAACCAGAGAGTGAAACTCCTGAATAAGACATTTCACGTTCTGAGTCACTGTTACACGCCAGATTATGCGATGGACGTCTGTACAATACGAACCAACGAGGTAGCCGTTACGGTCAATAACCAACGCCATAGTCAGCATGAGATACATTTCATCAAGGTAATAAACGATGAGTTACACTTCGACACTAAAATCAATCTTACCCATGATTGTGCTGGTATCGCCCACTTTGCAGATCACTTGTATATTGGTTCGTGGAACGCTCTCTTCCTGTACACGACGTCAGGTCGTTTTCTGCGAAAAATATACGAAAATAGTTCCAATGGAGAATCGACCGTGTTTCGCGTTGCTATAAGCGACGACGGCAGTAAGATTTACGTCACGGACAGGCATTCGCACAGTTTGGTGACCATGGAAGAAAGCGGCTCCGTTCTGGCAACTCTTAAGGACCCGGCGTTGCGAATGCCTGCTGGGGTATGTGTCGCCAGTAGCGGACAAGTGTTTGTGGCAGGCGAGGGATCGAACACTATTATACAAGTGAGCAAGGACGGGCAGCAGAAGTTGGCCACGGTTGCTAGTGCACTTGAGGGCTTACATACACCACAGGCATTGTGCTTTGACAGACATTCCTTAGCCCTGATTGCTTCACAGGACAAAAATGATAAGTTACTCGTTTATCACATGGAATGACCTTCAAATCTTGGATTAAACAGTACGAATGGGTCAAAATTCAAATGGATAGTATGCGTGTGTTAAAACATTAGTGTTTATAAATGTGTTATTCGCTAGGGATTAACAAGGATAAGAAACTATATTTTATTGCGATATTATTCAACAGAAACCATTTTCGCTTGTTTTAATATTCACTTGAGACTTATATTATTTAAACTTGCGTCTCTTCTTTGATTGAAGTAAGACATAATTAGCGGATAGAAAATGTCATGGAATGCGAATGTGTGAGCCCCTGGACAGTATAAATCGGAAAAAAAGTCAACATTCTCTGGGAGAAAATGGTACGTGACAATCGCAGACAAAAGCAGCAGCTCAAATCGGCATGAACTAACGTTGCTTTACACGTTAAACAAATACATTTATTAATGAACTTAAATTAAATGACATATTTATATTTGTATATTAAAAAAGTTTATTGAAAAGTTTGTATGGGTAAAGTTGTGTAGTTGTTTGTTAATGAGCCATTTATATTAACCTCGCTCTGGGAAAACTGGACTTAATGCATTTGCGTCAAGTGTCATAAGAGATTAGCCTGTGCAAATGCTAATCAGGGCCGACACTTTTCATTTGTATTGTATTTTTCGTTAAAATAAAGCCTTTTCTAAACGAAAATCCAGTCTAGGCGGATCGTCTCGCCCTGGCTGCACATGCTTTAAGCCCCGTTTTCCCAGAGCGCGATTCATAAACGTCACATACACGTAGGCGTAAAATATGTTTGCTAGGGCTTAACCGACCTGCTGTAAGATGTCCTTGCCTTAGAACATGCTATTTGTCGCATTTTCTTGTCAATGTTTGTATCAATTCATCAAGAAAATTGCGTTCTTGGCGTAATTAGCACACTATTAGCATTCACAATTTTCAAAATGTTATCGCTATGTCGTAAAGGTTGGATTACACAAATTCCAATTCCCATAGGGTTTAATTATAAAACTGCCAACTTTCAAAGCATTGTTCATGCCTTTCCTATATATCAAATTGTGCAAGTCAGGAATCATTTTAAAGATAAATCTGTCTTCTTTCAATAATTGCAGTTAAAATATACCGTCTCGCAACGTCTGAAAAAGTAAAATTCGCCCAAAGGCAAGCACCCTCGAAAAACAGAGTTTCGAAAGTGAGATTTCGACAAAAGCCCCGTACTTCAATAAACGCACTCCAAACAATCAGCTTTCAACGTAGTCCCCAATGAAATGAACCAAAATGTTGCAGACACGCATAGCATACAGGAAATAATCGCAAACAGCAATGGTGCGATCGCTAAATCGAGTGTAAATCAAAGGAGACCACGGAGGGATACAAACTGATTCAGTGTTATGTAACCTAAAGAAGGATTCGGTTTTCGATTCGTTAAGAATTTATAGTTAAATTTATTTTAAATTAAAATAGCAATGCCTTTGTATTTGACATATAACCGTTGTGAATTTTAACAAAAGCGTCCTGTGTCTGCAATCCTTTATCAACTTTTAAAGTTGACATATAAAGAACTACTTTTCAGTGGCTTTGCCCGAAACTTGGCTACGTTAATATCAGCATTAGGAGACGTTCTATCTGCCGGCCGAGAGTACAGAATTGACCGCATACTTTAAGCGTCAATTCACAGATGTAACCATAGCTATCCAGTGTTTTTTGTTTCAATGAGTATTACATAGTTACATTATTATAAGTTATTAATTAGTTATATTATTTTATAGTATTATATTAAATAGTTATATATAAATA